>JAJONQ010028240.1:0-34680 GCA_036250385.1 Solanum microdontum | reverse complement strand
AAAAATGATTTAAATAAATTCTAATTAATCTAATTTTGTTAAAATCCTAATTGACCAAGTTGTTTCAATTAAGGTTCCATTTTGTTATAAATTAAAAATTGTTCTTTATTTAACTATTTTCTCAAAGTTAATCAAATATTGTAAATTATATTGTTTATGTTAAATTATTTTCCTAAAAAAATTAGTCAAATATTTAATCTAAGTCATAGGATAACCGCATGTTAGCAGACACTTCAAATGCTTTAAAAAACTTCTTGAAGTGTAAATAAGAACCTCTTACCCATTTTCTCTAAATTTATAAAGACTTAATCTGTTAGAATCTTTTTAAATTAAGTTTTCTTAATTTCATTAAAAAAATTAAGTGACGACTGTTTTCTAAGTATTTTTCTCAAGTTGTTTTATATTTAGAACATTTCAAAATGTGATTTTTCTAAAGATATTAAAATTATGGCATAACAGAAATGACGACTCTGCTGGGGATTTAATAGGTTCTAACCATAACAAATTTAGATTAATTATTATGATTTTAACATATGCTTACTTGTTCGCTTTATTTTACATGTCTAATGCTTTATTTTTCATGCTTATGTGATATAAATTGCTTATGTGTTATTGTTTATCTAAAATGTTTATTTGTACTGCTTTATATAAATTGTATATTTGTTACTGCTTTATAAATTGTCATTCCATTCATACTTCCTCCGATTCTGGAAAATTCACACTAGCACACGTATACACGAGGTGTGTTTTTGCACCCGCAAATTTCTTTCAAAATCCCAAAATTTAGGATAGTTGGCATATGCGCGGGGTATCCGGATCTTTTCCTGTGTAACCGCATAGCCTTCTCACTCGAGTTGTCCACTCGGGAACCTTGTGTCTAGTAAACCCACTCTTAGTTAACTAGCGTAGAGCGATACAAAATCCCTCAATATAGCGCATTGAACTAAGATGACCCAACACCAAAGGCCTGTTAGGCCCATTAGAAAGACCACCCTGAGTCCAAACCGGCCCACGGCCGAAACGGACGTTCATACTGATGTGTTTAAATTTGAAGGATGTATATGTTGTTTGAAAAATCATTGTCCCCTGGGGTAGAAGGTAGATTATAGCTTATTCTAGTTGAAGAAAAAGCTTTACAAGCCACTAGTCCATCAAAAGGCGTGGGCACCCGGAGACGACAAGAAGTTCCATAGTGAAGGTCCTTCCATGGAATTATAGTTTAGGATTGTACCCCTGTGTGAGACTGATTATTTGTATCCCTTTTCCTTATTGTATCCCCATTCATTTTGTTCATAAAGATTGTATTTGGGTTTTGGGGCAATGGAATGTTTCAAATGACGTATACATCCCTCAAATAGTTAGGCCCACCATTGGCACAAAAGGGTCACATATCTGTTTAGAGCGCGCAATAACTGTTTAAGTGTTATAACTGCTTGTGTGAATATGTTGTTTTATTTGAAGGTGTTCTAGCCCACTCTTTTTGGAAAATTTCTAGAACCCCTAAGCACAAATATCAAGTCATTATCAAAAGCGCGTCCAAATACTCTCCGAGTATTTAGTTTCCCCAACAAAATTCGAACTTCATTTTTCAAATGTTACCCTCTCGTATTAGAAAATGATTCACTGTCTCAAATCAAACGAGATTCAAGTTGGTCGAACTACAAGATATGTATGCAGTCTTTTAAGGTTCGGTCCGCATCTTTGAAAAAATCTATTTTTGCTCTCCCAAGCAAATTAGAGTTTCCTCTCAATCAAAAATCAAAAGTATGTCAATTTGACTCCACGCAAGTCAACTTTTCTGATTCACTAATTCCAAAATCAAATAGACAAATTCCTGTCTATTTAGTCTCCTTTCTATATTCTTGGGCTAGTTTATCATCAAGTGGAGAAACTCTTATGTTTTTGTGATCATGTGTGTGTGATATTTTGTATTATTTATCATTGATACAAACTAAAATATTTTTTCTTTTGAGTAATTTTTCTTTGTCAGGTACTCAAAATTGATATATGTTGAGAGAATGGTAGATCATCCATACTTCACAAGGTCTAAAGATCCAAAGATTCCTTTTCTGACCAAAATTTATCAAAAGGGAAAGAAAAAGGGGTTGTAAATGTTGAGAACTCTGATTTGACCAAAATCACTGTGAATGACCCTATCATTGCTGAACAGAACAAGATGATTGCACAATTGTTCCAACATATTGCTGAAATGAGGGTTGAAATGGATAAGACTCAAGAATTGACGAATTTGGCTGTCATTGCCAACACTCCTACTCAAAACAATGAAAGACCTTCACTTAATTTTCTTACTTCAAATACAACAACTGAACATCTTCCAAACAATTCATCCACCGCTACAATTTCAAAACCTCTCATCATCGACCTAACCATCCTTAACCCACATCCTGCTAGTTACTCACACCAAAAGCTACCTAATTCTCAAAATCCAAATACCGACAATCTCTAGAATTTTCCTCCCATTAATCAAATCCCTACTCAAATTGTTCAAAACCCACCTATCGCTCAACCCATACCTCTAAAAGATGCTTTTCATATTCTAATATCGCCAGAATCATACCCTTCATTTACCACACACTTTGAACTCAATCATTATGAGAAGAAGGAGAATAAGGGGAAGGTCATCAAACGAAAGGATGAGCAAAATATCAGGGAGGAAGTTTTGAATGCAACGAAGGATTTTAAATACACCCCAGACAATGTAGGGTTGAATTATGAAGATTTGTTCATCCATTCACATTTGGATCTCCCGGAAGGTTTTAAAGTGCCGAAATTTGACACTCTTAGTGGAGTTGAAAATCCTTTTGCTCATTTGAGGGCTTATTGCGACCAAATTGTGGTAGTTGAAAAAAATGAGGCTTTGTTAGTTACAATGTAGAATTCATTCCTGATCGATACTCTTTGGAGAGAATCAAACAGAAGGCTTGTTAAAACTATCAGGAATATTCCTACCGTTGGAGAAGAGAGGCTGCAAGGGTTAGGCCTCCCTTGACTGAGAAAGCGATTATTGAAATCTTCGTGTGCATTCAAGAGCCGGAGTACTACAATAGGATGTTGCTCATTTTAGGATGGAAGTTCAGTGAGATAGTCAAAATTGGTGAAGCTATCAGACTCAAGACCGGAAAAATCATCCGAATGATTCCCCAAGTTGAATCCCCAAGACCATTGAGGAGGAGAAGGAAAAATGTTTCCTCTATCTCATTTGAATCTAGCCAAAAATCAAAGAGACATGCTGGTCACAATCTTCGAAAGTTTTTACTATCCAAAACCTACCCCTTAGCTCCACAAAATCCTTACCCCATCCAACCAAATTACCAAGCTCCACCACCAAATCATCGAAATTACCAAACTCCACCACCAAATCATCCAAATTACCAAGCTCTATCACCAAATTTCCAAGCTTTCCTACAAAATTATCCAAATTACCCAAATGTTCAATCGAGTTACCAAGCTATATTGCCAAATTACACAAATTCTCCTCATTTCTACCAAACTCCACAATACCAAAATTTCCAAACATCAGCACCTACTTGCGAAAATCCTCCACTTTATCATCAAGTACCTCCACCTCCACGAAATATTTACAATCTTCCTCGTCCAAAACTTGAGAAGAAACCACCTCGAGTCTTTACTCCTTTGGTTGAAAGTCAGACTCAACTTTTTGAGAGATTGAAAGTAGCTGATCTGATACAAACAATTGATTCAAAAAATATCAATGTCCATTCCAGACACTACAGGCCCGATCTTCATTGTGCTTACCATTCAAGAGGTGTCGAACATACTACTGAAGATTGCATCAACTTGAAGCATAAAATTCAGGACTTGATTGATCAAAAGGTTGTAGCTCTTTAAACTGTCATACCCAATGCCAATACTAATTCACTGCCAAATCTTGGAGAGCTTACCATTAACATGGTCGAGGTTGAAGAAAATTGGTGTGTGGATAAAACTGTAATCCCAACCAACCCAAACAATCTTGAGAAGGTTGTAGCCTCACTGAGCATAATTGAGAAGTCCAACTTGTGGTCATGGCACCACATCAAGCTTTTTCTTTAGTGCCAAAGGATGGTTAGAACAAGAAGGAGGTTAATCATGTATCACCAAAGCCTTTGTCTTATTTGTATCAGTCTTTGCTGGTAGAGGAATATGCCAATAATGACTGTCTTAGAGAAGGAACTAGGGATTTTTCTAAGGAAGTTGATGTCGTACTAGAGGAACTGATCGAGACACCAAGCATACAAGACGCCAAGCCAATGGAGCAAGTGCTTAAATGGACTTCCACTCCTCACTTGATTCCTCGCTTATCTTGATAGACGAAGATGAATTTTATGTCATTCTAAAATCGATGGTAGTCCAAATGAGGCTCGGGACCCACCTTTTATGTCATTTTTTAATTTCCCTCGTAATATTTTGAAAAAGGAAAAATGAGCCATTGTCATGGCTAAACTTCGTATTTCCTTATTTTCAATGGGCGTCTCTTTTATTACAAAAATTTATTCCACTTGCTTTAATTTTTCTATATAACAATCTTTGAGTTTCTTTTAATAAAAAAAATTAAATTTGTCAACATCATGTCTTGTCACAAGCTGAATGAACAAATGAGGTAGATGACGATGTGTTCTAAGAGTATGACGAGAAGATCACGATATCTAAATACATTGCCAAAGAATTGAAACAGCTCGAGAATCAGGATAAGTCAAATCTGGATGACACATAAAAGGATTATTGTGTCAAAGAGACTAGAATCAGGGTCTATCTGACAAAATCTCGGAAAAGAGAATTCAACAACTTACTTAGGCAATACATCGATACATTTGTTTGAAGACATGCCATGGTTGAGCATAAACATTCATCTCAAGTGGCCAATCAACTCAGGTGCTTTCAAGAGCTGTTATATTTGAAGATTCAAAACTTCTTTTATTTTCTTTCCTGTAATCGTATCATTTGTTTGTAATCATCTTATGTTTTATAGTTAGAAGTTATCCTTTGTAACCAACTACGTCTGACCTGAATTCTCAAGAATGAGACACGTAGGTGGCCAATATCAGCCTCAGTTGTTTCCTTATCAACATTTCTTATTTTTGTTAATCCTCAAGAGGGGAACTACGTATGACCTGATTCCTTCCTCAACGGGATACGTAGGCGCCACAAGGGTTCGGTCACATCTCCCGTAAGATGTCTATTTTCCTTTGTAATAGAAACTGGATAGAATTTTTGAGAGGGACTCAAAAATTCTCAAGAAGAGTCTCCAACTGGATAGAAATTTTAAGGGGTTCTCAAAAATTCTACAAGTCATATATCAACAATTCGAGATACGTTGAGACATCTAATCGAGACAATTTTTTTTAGAGGGACTCAAAAATTCTCAAGAAGAAGAACTCCGACAAGTAAAGACTAAAGTCAAATCAAGAATTGCAATTGGGATAGAATTTTTGAGAAGACCTAGAAAATTCCATGAGAAATCTATCGACAGCTTAAGATACACCGAGATATCTAACTCGGACAAAAATATTTTGAGGATGGCCTCAAAAATTACTTCAAGCATCACTAGAAGTTGTAGTCAATTTTGAACATTTCAAGCATGATTAGAAGTTTATAGCTAACCTCACATGATCTCTGACATCATTAAAGTTCATAGTCAACTTCAGCAATCTTCGACACCGTTGGATTTCAGAGTCAACTGCAAAACTTCCCAATCATAGTAGATTTCGGGTGGACCATGTTAGAAATTTCTGAACCTTTAAGGAACTTTTGAATTCTCCAGAACAAGCTATCGGACACGTCAAAAGTTTGAGCCAAGGACGTTCATATAAGCTATGCATGACATAACATTTGATAGTAACGTTTTTCAAATTGATTCTTGAAAAAAGTTCCTTTTCCTTAAAGATTTTTTAATATGTCAAATGTTTTGTACAATTTAATCTTATCTCTATCGAGGAGCAAGAGATCAGAGTGATCAACTGAAGATAGCAAGGCAAGGAGCAATCAATTGAAGAAGTCAACACGGATCAGTTTGTTTAAAAAAATTAACAATTTTTTTTGTGGATGCACGTCTATAAGATTGCCTTAATATAATCATATTCCTCCATTCAACGAATATGGAAAATTCAAGAGGGCGAGTAGCTCCCCGAAATTGATAACTTTTTTGTGGATGAAGAAAAGTCATTGAAGTTCTTTAGAAGAAAAGAAGCAGATCAGAATACGAGCCACAACACCTCACTCAAATCTCCAACAAAGCACGAGTCACAATGAGCACAAAGTGTTCAAAATAGGAGCAAGCGAAAGCATCACTCTCAACATGTACAACCATCTACGAAGACGTAAAATTGCATTTTTAAGCATCAAGAATGTTTGAAGAATATTCAAAAATCTCATCGATATCAGACACGGTAATGTGAACCACCCAAATGGCCATCATCTTCAAATTCCAAGAGGTCCATTACATATTCAAACTGCCGAATGGTCCATCATATATGAAAATGCCAAGAGGGTCATTGCATCTTAAAACGCTGAGAGGGCCATCATCTTCAAACCGCCAAGAAGGCAATCAGATCTTCAAATGCCAAGAGGACCATCTTATATATGCAAATGACAAAAGAGCATTGCATCTTCAAAATGTCGAGATGGCCATTGTATCTTCAAATGTCGAGAGGACCATCATCTTCAAACCGTCGAGAGGGCCATTGCATATTCAAATTACCGAGAGGGCCATTGCATATTCAAACCTCCAAGAGGGCCATCATATTCAGAATGCCAAGAGGGCCATCATATTCAAACCTCCAAGAGGGCCATCATATTCAGAACGCCGAGAGGGCCATTACACATTCAAACTGCCGAGAGGGCCACCGCATCTCCAAACACCGAGAGTGCCATCATCTTTAAACACCGAGGGGGACATTGCATATTCAAATGCCAAAAGGCCATTGCATCTTCAAACACCGAGAGGGCCATCATCTACAAAAGCCGAGAGGGCCATTGCATATGCAAATCACCTACAGGGTCATCCGTATTATATTATCAAGGGTGATAATATCATTGCTGAATGGATCAACATCATCCTGTCGATAGATCATCGTCATCACACCAATCAAGCTCCGACAACATCATCCTACAATTGGATCAACATCATCCAGCCAATGGATCATCAATGTAGCAGTATCTTCTTATCAATCGATCACCAATATGTTCATCATCAATGTAGCAGCATCATTCTATCAATGAAGTATCGTCATCAACAATATTGCATTATCGAGAAAGTCATCATTGTGTTACATCATATCAATTCATCATCTACTGCATCAAAATCGACAGAGGCTGACGTCAGAATATTTATTAAAAAAACATGTGCTGAAAATGGTAAAACATGCCACTTCTTTATATAAATTACAGTTTCTACTAACAAGTTTATTTGAGTCTTTATCGAGAGCATCCAAAAGGATGAATTCTCAAATCAAACCACATGTGCGGATGACATAAAAAAGGATGCAGCACAACGTGGAACTTTTTATTAGCAGTGAACTGGGACATAGTCCGAAAAGGAATATCAAACTCTTAGGATGCAGGCTGAGGAGCAACTTCCACCACAATCAAACCACACCCCTATCAGAAGGCATGTGGGTTTTTCTTTGCATTTATCAGTTTCAATTTCGCATTAGGAAAAATTTTTACTCTCACCGAAGGTAACTTTCCAATTTGAGTGACAATGAACCAAGAGCTTTGAAAATTATGTCCATGTAAGTTCTTAATTATGGGTGTGAAGGGGCCACACTCATTCTAAGAGATTCCAAGCCTCTTTTTCATACTTAACTTACTTGTCACTCCTCCAGAACCGAAGGATATCTTGCATAATAGATTTCCTTTTCAACCGATCGAGTCGAACTACAAACAACCTGATTACTAAGGTTTAGGGAGATGTAGGGGGGCTTAATATTAAAAATTCAGCTGTATTCCAACATCCACTCTCAAATCTTATTCTCGAGCATTTCGGTCTCTTTATAATTCGAGATCAGGATAGCTTTTGAATTCTTTCATAATCGTACGTCAAATCAAGCGCATCGAACTACAAGTGGCCTAAATTCTCATATAGCCTGAGATATGTAGGAAACCCGATACTAGGGTTCGGCCATAATTCCTTAAGTTAGTACCAAAATACCTTTCCTAAGTATGAAGATGTGGTCGGTAAAAATTGGATTCGTCAATTTCATTTGCCTCGAATTGCTTTCATCAATCCAAGTCAAACGGGGGACAACTGTTGACACCAAATTTTGGACCTCCACAATATAAATTAATCATCGAGCTTCTTAAATTCAAACGATTTGAAATAATTGACTTTGTAAAATTTTAAATATTTTTCAAGTCATTTTAAGTAATTTTTTCATTTTTTATAATTAATAAAATTTTAAAAATAATTTATATATTCTATATAATTTTGTATATATTTATTATATTAATATTTGAAAATTTTCTCGAAAAGATTTTAGTTTTACTTAAATATTTGGTTGGTTAGTTTAGCTAATTTATAGTTTATATTTTTGAGTTAATTAGTCTGCAATTGAACTAATTATTTTATTTTGTTAAGATTAAGAAGCTCGTAAATTAATTGTATTAATTCTTAACTAAGTTTGGCTATGTGTTTTTTTTACAATTTTCAATTGACTATAATTTAGATTCATATGGTTAAACCATAATTCCATTCCCAACCACAATTTTGTTTTATCCTAAACCCACTTCTTAGACCAAGATTTGGGCCCTTTTTCTAACTTTTTCAGCAGCCCAACAATTCCATATCAACCTAACACTTAGCAGCAACCCACAATCAGCCCAGCCCAACCCCAATTAATTTTCCAGCAACAATAACCCAAAATCACTAAATGACCCATCAACCTCGATCCAAAATACATACAACAACAATACGAGTACCCGACCCAGACCCCTGTAACTTGTCTTCTTCGTAACCAAATCACTGAAATCCAGTGAAACCCAGACGAGAACAGTCGCTCAAACTAGAAATCCTGCAGCTAATCGCGACCTCGAGCCCAGCTATCCCCCTCTCTCCTTATCCTCCCATACAAGTATCGTTGGAGAATCTAGGTGTCTCAATCTCATATGTTCTTCATCCTTCCTCCTAGATCGGACGACCATCCTTTCTAAGCCGTTGAAATTTGGTATAATTCTTTGCTGATAACCTTATCTCTAAAGAAGAATGTAATTTTTGAATTTCAAAAATCCACCCGTTTTCCCCCTAAAAGAATCAGCCCTATTCTTCATCTATTTAAGATCGTTTTCCCTATATGTTTAAATGGGGATAGACATCAAAAGAGAGACAAAAACACAGCCTGGAGTAGTTAAAAAAAATTGAGAGTTTGAGCCTCTTCTATTAGAATTTGAAGTTGTTTTATTTTTCGGAGATCATCGAAATTGGCTCACAGTGGTGGTAGTTCTTCGTGGTTAGGCTCGTCGTCTCAGTTCGCTGCCCCATAAAAGGTAATACTCATTTTGATTCAAGTAGCTTTTGTTCTTAATGCATTGACGTTTGATTCTCAATAATGTGAGCTGTCTGAATGCTAGTATTCGGGAGTATTTTGACTTATTATTGATTGGAAGTTAATAATATAGTTGGTCTGCTTATTCAACAGTGGTTTTTCAATTTCTTTTGTTCAATGTTTGGCTGATCCTATTTTAATGTCGAGATATTTTCCTCAAGTTAGTGACTTCTTATCCCATTGTATAACCTCGTCTTACTGTCTATAGTTTTTGGTTTCGTTTGAAATCCTAAATTTAGTCTCTATAAGTGGTTTGTTTCATGTTGTGGGATGTTTTTTGTTTTGCATCTCTACTAGTGTAAATAGTGTGGAAGGAATAGTTTACTGCCTCATTTATATGTTCATTTTCATTTTTGTTGATGTGCCTTTTGGTTGAGTATATTTTGGTCTGATTTCGTGTTGTTTTAAACACGTATGCCTCTTCGATATTGGAGTCCAATGAAGGTTCTCAATTTTGTATAGTTAAGCGATGATTGTGTATGTGTTGGCTATTGTTATGAACCCATTTCTTAGCATTTAAAGATATCGATGTGTGTTGAGGAATCAAGTTCATAGGACTGAGTGTATGCTATGTTGTTGTACAATAATTTGAATTAGTTTGATGCCTTGAGGTCACTGCATATCTCAGTTCAAAGTCATCCTTTTCCTGATCGCTTTATATATTTCAGATGGATTAAACCTTTAAAAATAATTGTATTAATTGTTTGCCTTTGTGTAAGAATAAAATTTAAGTCATTTGTTGCTCCCTTTATATGTGATAACTATGTCGATTTGCAGTAGCTTCCTTCTAGGACTAGTTGGTCATTAACTTATGAAATTTGGTGCACAATTAGGAAAATAATTCAGTTAATTTTTTGGTAGTGTCTAATAAGGGATATTAATGTATCAATTCCAAGATTTTTTAGTTAGTGTTTTAAAAAAAATTACTATATGAAGTTGTTTGGTTCAGTCATATGTTTAAAAGAAATTAGGTTGTTATGATACCTTCTACCTCATATTTCCTGTTTCTGTGTGGTATCCTAAACCACAACATTGTCAATTTCGAATGTGTAGTAAATGTTGGTCATGCTATTGTGAGAAAATTTATCTTATTACTATTTTACATACATACCTACTTTAGCGAGTGTCCAATTTTGAATAGTTACTAATTCTTATTATTTCTTGTTTTTTATGCATGACCTCGATTTGGGTTCATCTTACCCTCTTCTTCGCTCCTTGCATCTTCAGTTGGGTTGAAACCCAACATTCCTCTTTTATCGAGTCGGTCGTCATCATTATTCAAGCTGCTGGGAAGCTAAAATTCAGGGCGATTAGGGAGCAAATAATGCAGGAAATGGCTTCTATACATTCGTATATATTGAATAAACGAGTTGATATACACCGTCATACACTTTCTTTATACACTGTGATATAGGGATGAATATGGGTTGTAAGTCCAAAATTGCAGCAGCAACTTGTGCCAAATTCCAATCTAGGCGAAATGTAACTAGATTTGGGTTTGAGAAATGAAATCTAGGAAAGGCCCAATAGCTCCTTTCTACTCTAATTTAATTGTCATATATCTTTGTTTGTTTTAAATTGATTCTAACTTTGGTTGACCTAATTAAATTCCCAAAAGATGAACCATATTCTTTATGTTAGTATATATTAATATAATTCATTTTTATCAACTCTTATACTTTTATTGAATAGTTTAGTCAGAACTTTTTATTTATTTTTTCGATTAACAACAAGTAGTTTCCATTGTTTAATTGACCAAGTTGGTTCGAATTATTACTTCTAAAAATGATTTAAATAAATTCTAATTAATCTAATTTTATTAAAATCCTAATTGACCAAGTTGTTTCAATTAAGGTTCCATTTTTTTATAAATTAAAAATTGTTCTTTATTTAACTATTTTCTCAAAGTTAATCAAATATTGTAAATTATATTTTTATGTTAAATTATTTTCCTAAAAAAAATAGTCGAATATTTAATCTAAGTCGTAGGATAACCGCATGTTAGCGGACACTTCAAATGCTTTAAAAATCTTCTTGAACTGTAAATAAGAACCTCTTACCCATTTTATCTAAATTTATAAAGACTTAATCTATTAGAGTGTTTTTAAATATAGTTTTCTTAATTTCTTAAAAAAATTAAGTCGCAACTCTTTTCTAAGTATTTTTCTCAAATTGTTTTATTCTTAGAACATTTCAAAAAGTGATTTTTCTAAAGATAGTAAAATTACGGCATAACAGGGGACATTGACATACCAAGGCTTATGATCCTTGTGAAATTGGTTGAGGAGTACAAGTTCAGAGATAAGGAGGAGTTCCGCAGCAAGAAGGCTAAGAAATAGGAAATGAGTCCTAGAAGCAGAAGGGTAATACTAACCGGTCATCCTTACAAAAAAAAGCCAATTGGACCTGGTCCATCATCTTCTAGTGCACCTACACCAAGGAACAAAAAATGAGTTCAACAATCAGAATTCGCAGAACTTCAGAGCTAGACGTGTGATGAGTAAGGGATTTCGACTCATTTAGGGCTTAATATTAGAGTTTTAGTGTCCTCAATGCCTATTTTTGGGTAGTGAAGTGGTCCGTGAAGGTTAAATAAGACTTGTGACGCTCTAAGCTAATGTTTGAAAGCTAATTTGCAGCAATAAAGGCAAAAGAGCAAGGCAAGGACATTACCGGGCAAAAAGGAGAGAAAAATCTGAAGACAAGAAAGGTTGATGATCGCCAAGACCCGAGTGGATCTTTAGCTCGCCAAAAGTTAAAGAAGTCCAGCCTTGGAAAAAAGTCAACTGAGAGAAGGAAAGTAGCATTTCGGTGAAGCGCCGACTAGATCAACGAGGTAGATTCTGATCGCCTAAATTTATAGAAGAGGAATGGTGAAGATTCGAGTCAAAAAGGTGATGAAAAGGGACATTTGGTGCATCGCCGACCTGGTCGGTGATGCTCGAATAATTCCGTCGAATGGCTCTAAAGAATAAAAATATAGAAACATATAAATGCAATTTTTTAAAGAGTTTCGAGGAGTTACGAAGTTTTGAGAGTTTTTTAGAGTTTCAACATTGGGTTTTGATCCATAACACTTTTCTTTGAGTATTTGAGTAGAAATTTAGAGTTGGGTTTGGCTTTTGAACTAATTTTGAGCATTGTGAAGACGTGCAATTTGTTACCCAAATTGATGGAGAACATAGTTGGTAACATATTCCTGATTTTTATAATGTTTGGCTAAAACCCCCATTCTTGTGGGTGTGATTAATTGTCTCAATGAGCTTATGGGTGTTAGTATTTACTGATTTAATTGTTGATTTGAAGTGGTTTCAAGTGATACATGAGTTTTAATTGATGAATTGTAGTTGCAAATACAGTTCTAGCTTAGTATTCTAGGCTTGCTTGAGAAAGAGGTTTTAGAATTAAAGTTATCAATGGATGATTGTAGTGATTGGGTTATTGTGGATTCAACTTCAGAAAGTGGGCCTGAATTTAATCCTACCAATCTAGCTTGATAGAGTAGATTAATTGAGGTTTTGGGTTGTCCATAATTTTTGGGCCTGTCGAGGTTCGAGAGAACTCTGTTGATTCGTAATAGTTGATTGAGAAATGGTTGTTACACCTAAAGCCTAGCCAACCCACTAAGATTCAACGTCTTTTAGTAATTAATAATCACCTATATAGCGAATTGGCAATTAATCGATTACATCCCCAAGGATCCATCTCTACTAATTACTCCCATGTATTCGTAGTTGATAGTTGTCACTCTAATCCCCCCAATTGACAGTAGTTGTCAAACCCCTACAATTCAATTTAATTTTTTCAAAAATGTCTATTCATATAAACGAATAGAACACTTTTTCACTTCGTAATTGAATTATCTACTGTATCACTCCCTGTGGGATCGACCCCAACTCTTCATTGGGTTTATACTTGATTGAGACCGCTTACACTTAGTATTGGAAGAAGTGTAGTTGAGCGTTATAAGAAATGGTGCCACTCCCGGGGATTGGTGTTTATAATTCTTTTAGCGAAGTTTAGTGGTGAACTAATTGTGTTGTAGTTGAATCAATTTACTTTTAATTAGTGTTGGCTGCTCTTGAACGGGTGACTAAATGAGTGTTAATAGGTGCAATGCTAGCAACTCGAACACAATGATGACATCAGTAACTTGCATGATATCAATGAAAATCATTTGGGAACCGTGGGTGCTATTTGATTACCTCTGGTTGTGGGCAATGTGGTGTTCAATGTGACTAGCACTATGTTGCAACTATTGCAAATGAAGGGTTATTTGCAGGTCTAGCTCATAAGGATCCCCATGAACACATTCAAAACTTTGTAGACGTGTCTGGGCCATTTTCTTTCAAGAACATATCTCAAGAGTCAGTCCGACTTTGGTTGTTCCCTTTTTCTTTCATGGGAGAAGCTACAAAGTGGTTAGCCGATTTGCCAAGGGACTCAATTACTTCTTGGGACTAGTTCACTGATGCATTCTACGGAAGATTTTTCCCTCCCTTGAAGATAATGACATTGGGAGATAATATTCAGGGCTTCAAACGATTAGATGTGCACCGATTCATGAGACATGGTTGAGGTTTCAGAAGTTGCTGCTCCAATGTCCAACTCACGGACTCCCCAACAACATAGTGTTACAACATTTCTACCGGAGTCTAGATTCAATCAACAAGGGTATGGCTAACCAGCTTTTCCAGGGAGAAATTATGCAATAATCGATTGAAATAGCATACACTCTTCTTGATGGGATGACTAATATTAACCGTACTTGGTACACCAGGGAAGATCAAGTGTCTCCTTTGACCTACATTATGACAAAGGAATAAATAGAAAAGGACCAAGAGCGGGATGAAAACATGGCTAAAATGATGACCCAAATGGATCTATTGTTGAATTATGTCATGGGTAGTGGTTTTGAGCTATTAAAGTTGTTGGAGTTAGTGGAATGAATCCCGATGAAGTAAAATTTGAAGCTATGTACAATGAGGAGGTACACTTTCTAACAAATCAAGGAGGAGGTTTCCACCCGAATTATCCAAGGCCAGGTGGGAACCAAGGCTAGAATAGAGAGAATGATGACGGTTGGAGAGACCGTGATAGCGAATGGCGTGACTGTGGAGCAAATGGGAGAGAGAAGGATGGTGACAAAGAGATATATGTACCTCCCAATAAGTGTCAAAAGACAAAAGAGGAAAGGGTTGATCTTGAAAATTTCCCCACTAAAGATATGTTTGCATGCATTCTCAATAAAGTGGAAGGATCGGAGAAACTGCTTAAGGAAATGAAATATGACGTCTCATCTATGAACCAATTAACTACTTAACATTCGGTATCGATTAAGTAGCTAGAAACACAAATGGGTCAAATATCGGCTCATTTGAACCCAAGACCAATAGGAGGATTACCGAGTGATAACATGGTCAATCAAAAGAATGAATCCTTAAAGTGTATCTTCGTCGTGCCATGACATTAAATAAGGTGCTTCTTGGGAGGCAACCCAAGTTTTTAGCTTTTATTATTGATGTTTGAATAACAGGTGTTAGATGTGTAGGTTGAATAGTCAAATTGTTTGGAAGAGGAGCAATTAAGTGAGCCAAGGTACCAATCGGCGACTCGTCGAATAGGTCGGCGAGCTTGATCTTAACCGTCGTTTGGACCAACCAAAAGGTCGGTGTTCTGTAAAACTCGGCGGACTACAGAACAATTCGGCGCATCGCTTAATGGTCTGGGAAATAAGTGGGCGTAGCCGACTGGCGCGGGAACTGAAGGGTCAAAAGGGCCTAAACCATTTTAAATAAAAAATACTCCATGTTTTTTCATTTTTCGACCTTTGCACTCTTTCATTTAAATTCAAGATTACATTTTTGCCTTTCAATTCCGTGTGGGGATCAATTGTTCAGGGTAAATTTATGTGTTTTTGCTTGTTGATTCGCTAGCCTAGCATTCCTTTATATGATCTTGAGGTTGGTATTCAAACCTCACCTTTAAATTTTTAGTAGATTCCCAATGCATGATCGTATCCCTGTGAAATTATTTGCATAATATTAGTTATTTGAATGATTGTTGTTTGTGTGGCCGTAACGTATTTTGTTTATGTTTGTTTTAGACTATAATTGTGAAACCCCATGTGTTAATTGATATAAATTATGGGTCTATGTTGCTTAATTGTTGGATTTTGTGTGGGTGAAGTATGAGTAACCCCAATTTCACCGATCAACTAATTTTGCCTAGTGATAGAGAGGGTTACAACATTCTTAAGGGCAAAAAAAGTCTATTGGTCAATTTTAGACAAATTGGGGGAAGTCTGAGTACCCTGAGGTCATTAGTTTTATGGGTCTGACCTTAATTGCATAGAATATGTGTTTAATTTGGTTCTTGTGGGCTGTGGGTTAGAAAATTGAGGTCGGGTACAATTTTTGCACAAAGGACCTTTCAGCGATCTTAGTCGAGCTCGCCGAATGGTTCAGCGGTTTGCCCAATGATTCTTGGATCACCTTTTAAACCTTCATATATTTATGAAATGTTTCTATAACATTCAGCGATATGCCTATTCTCGTCGAGTTTACTCAGTGACTCGTTGAATGTTTGTTAGATCGCACTTTTTAGCTCCAAATTTTTTAAAATACTCTATAACATTCGATGAGCTACTTTTTAGTTCACCTAATGGTGTCGATGAATCACTGAAACACCGTGGACATCGCTGACTTTTTCTAAATTCTGAGTAATTTGATTCTGGAATATTCGGCGAGCCTGATTTGGCTCGCCGAATGGGTTCGGCGACTCTTCCTGTACATTTTTAAACTTTGATGATTTTTTCAAATTATTTCTAACATATTGATGTTGTGTTATAGGTATGGGCAGACCAAAGGTACCAAGAAGAAACCAACCACCCCATAAGCAGGCACAAGGAATCAACAAGGATATTGCACCCTGCCAAACCTCACAAGTGAAACTTCCTCCAACAGGGGGAAAAGGCAAAAGAAAAGGGGTTGTGGAGACAAGCCCTGGAGAGAGAGCTTATACAACATGGGCATCTACACCACCCACCTCATAACTTTTGAGTCGAAAAGTGAGGGAAACTTGGGGGATAGATCACTAGTCTATGGGTTCGTGAGTTCTATGCTGAGTATGGGAAGTTAGTGCTGAAGGAGAAGAATAAGGCTAGCTCTTTTACACCTGTGGATCATGTAGTGGTACGAGGAAGAAGAGTTAAATGCAGCAGCAGTGACATCAATGAGGTGCTAGGGTGCACGGGAATGTAATCCACATCTTAGTGGATCAGATATAGAAGAAGACCATGGATAACTTGAAGGGTTGGTTCGCTCCTCTGATAACAAACATCACACCACCATGGATCGAGGCAGTAGTCTCGATAGAGAAGAAAGATTTGAACGTGGCCACTTGTTTTTGGTTTGGGTTTATCAGCAACACTTTGTTGCAATCACAAAACGAGTCCATACTCAGGCATCAGAAGGATGCTCTTTTGGGTTGCATCATGGATCAAGATCGACTAAATCTAAGCCTGATTATCGAGCAGGAGATAGACATAAGGGCCAGGTAAAGTCAGACTTCTCTCCCGTTCTTGAATTTGATCAGTGCTAGGGTGCCATTGATAGAGAAGACAAATGTGGAAGTTACTCTCACTTCCTGTACTAGCATCCAGAGGATCGAGGCCGAGTACACTAGGGATGACGCTGAGAGGATGACAGTTGCACCGGTGAACACTTCCCCTTCTATCCAAACCAGTGATCCTACATGTACTACTAGAATCTCCACTTATGTTCCTTCTAGTTCTGCTACTGCTCCCCCCTTTACTGCTGCTGCTTCTCGGCAACCATTGAACCAAACCATGCTATTCAATATAGGCCACCTGGCTGAATTTGCTAATGTACATGCCTTCTGGGTAGAGGCTATTGTACATGGGATGATTGAGAGGGCCATTGCTGCTTCCTTAGCTGATATTCAGGCTGAATTGAGAAAGCATCGAGAGCTGATTGATTAACATGGCTTACCTTTGGATGCCCTCCTGGTGTGAGTGGAGGCATGTGAGAAGAGTTGGAGCCAGTTTGAGGATGTGACAACCTTGAAGGCTGATATTGTTGGGATGAGGGGTGATGTGGATGAGCTGAAATTTGTGGATCTTTCTATGTTATTCGACACAGTGGACCTTCTCGAGGTCTCGAGTACAGATTTGCCAGCCATTCTTGAGATCCCTTCGACTACTACGACCGAAGATGATGCTATGGCTGATGATGAGGCCGTGTCAGAGTCTCCCGAGACTGATGAAGAGGAACTTGGTACACGAGATGCAGCAGTGTATGATGGTTTAGTGGATCTCGAGGGGGCGATGGTACAGATAGTTGTGAAGGCATCTCTTAGGGATACATCGATGGTGGGCTCAATTGGAGCAAATGATGGAGTTTAGCTGGGTACTGATGCCCAGATTGAGGGAGTCACTGATATGCAGCGTTCACAACCGGCTTAGCCGTACCGGGGGATTTTGACTCTTTTTCAATTCTCTATTTAGACTTGTTATATATTTTGCATTTGAGGACAATTGCTTGTTTTGTTTGGCGGGTGGGGTATATTCATATCTACCTCTTTTGGGTTGTTATTATGTATATTGTTGTTTGTTGTGAATACCTGACCTTATTTGTGACAATTGCTTTTAGATCCATTGGTTTTTAATGTGAATGCTGATTTTGACCCAAATTAAAAGTTTTTTGTCACCTCTTGATTTTGGTGAATGTGGATGTTCTCTTGCAAATTTAAGTGTCGGTTGCGATCAATACCGATGACTTAAATAGTGCTCTTGATTGAATGATATGTGTGAGTGATTCCAATGAGGCAAATTTGAGTTGCATAAGTCATATGTGAACTCTTAGCATCTCATTGTGACTGTCCGATTGTTGAAATGAATCTTGTGATTATCGTTGCACGCGAGCTAAAATTGTAGAGTCTTGTTTGATGATTGTGTTGAATGCCATGTGTGGTGAGGTCATCCTGAAAAGTGTGTGTGATAATACCTAGAACTTGCCTCGTTTGTCCAATCGACTAATGTAGGTGAATGATAGAGAGGATCTTAGGCAATTTGTGAAGAGTGAACCAAAATTGCTATTATACCTCTTTGTGACCACCTTGTGAGAGTGTGAACCTTGATTGACACCGTTTTAGCCTATCCCTTTTCTTTGGATGAAACTTGAGCACATTTGACCTATTCCCTTACCACCTAAAATCTTCATGGAGTTTTGGTCCTTTTGAATAAGCCAACTAAGTTGGGGGTGTGGTAAAATAGGAGGAAGGTCAAGATGTTTTAGAAATTTGCCCTTGAGGAATTAAGTCGAAAAATAAAAGAATTGTTGAAATAAAGTTTGTACAATGGAGAAAAAATGGGGTGTCAAATGAGTCATGCTTAAAAGAACATAGGGTGGATTGTGAAAAAAAAAACAAAAAGAGTGGAAGAAAAGGATAAAAAGTGAAATGTTGGCCATGCTTCATGAAGGTCGAAGTCACTAAGCCAGAATAATCATACCTTAACCCTCAGCCCCGTTACAAGCCTTGAAAGACTTTTGTGATCTTGATTGAGCTTAATGTCATGTTGGTTGGAAAATATGGGCAAGTTTATGGGTGGAATCATGCATGTGTTTATCTTTAAGAGTGTGTGAGTTGCTTTTGATTCCTTACCTTTGATATTTTGATGAGTTTTATGTGAGCATGGAATCATTCTTGGTGTGAGGGCATTCAAATGCTTTTGTTGAGCTTGAATTTGCATTTGAAGCAAGCATTGTGAGCTTGAGTTCAATTTCAAAATGGCTAGTCATAATTTGAAACTTATAGTGAACAATTGATCATTGTATGGGTAGTTTGAACCTCATCTGTATGCATGTTGAAAATTGAGTAGCACTATTTGTAGACATCTCTGTGGAACTGATTTATCTTGTGTTTTACTTGCAGACAAGCAAAACTTTTAGTTGGGGGTGTTGATGAGTCGGAGATTTTGACTCACTTACGGTTTGATATATAGAGTTTTAGTGTCCTCAATGCCTATTTTATGCTCTAAACTGATGTTTAAATGCTAATTTGCATCAATTAAGGCAAAGGAGCAAGGCAAGAACAATACAGGGCAAAAAGGAGTGAAAAAGCTTTAAAAAAGTGAAGACAAGAAAGGCTAATGATTGCTAAGACCACTCGGTGAGTCGCCGAGTGGCTTTTCAGCTGGCCAAAAGCTACAACAGCCAGCCCTGAGAAAAAGTCAACCCGACAATGGAAAGTAGCATTTCGACGAACCACCGACTGGATCGACGAAGTAGATTTTGATCGCCTAAAGTTTCTGAAGAGGGATGGTGAAGAGTCGAGTCAAGAGTGCAATGGAAAGTGACATTGGGCGCATCGCTGATAAGTCTGAGATTTTGATTCATTTAGGGCTTTGTTTTTATAGTTTAAGTGTCCTCAAATGTCTAATTTATGCTCTAAACTAATGTTAAAGTTTTGATTTGCAGCACTGAAGGGCATTACTGGGCAAAATGGAGCTAAAATTGAAGAAGTTAAAGGAAGGTAATCCTGGTGATCTTCAAGACCACTCGGTAAATCGCCAAGTAACTATTTAGCTCATCTAATGTTCCAGCTTGCCAGCCCTGGGGAAAAGTGACAGAAATGGACATTCGGCGAACCGCCTAATGACTCGGCGACATCAACCTCGATCGCCCAAAGTCACAGAACCTGAGGACTAAAAGCGAAGGCACACCAGCGATGAACTGGAGCAAAGGGCGGATCGCTAAGTGGGTTGGCGAGCCTGACTTACTTCACTTAATGGTCCTTAAGGCCAAAAGTTTGGCAACAATAAATTGGAATTCAAAATGAAGGAAGAGTGAGCAGTTCTGATTCTGAAATTTTTGAGAGTTTTAGTTTTCTCTGAGTTTTTGAGTTTCCATTGTAGACTTTGAAGCTTTTGAAACTTAGTTTTGAGGAATTGTAATTGGGTTTTTGAACTAATTCAATTTGAAGCATTGTAGAGACTTGGAAGCTATTACCCAACTCATGGCTAATATAGTTGATAATTGTTTCTCTCTTTTTATGATGTGTAGCTAAAACCCCAATTCATGGGGTGTGATCATGTGGTTATTTCATTAATTAGCTTATGTGTATTGTTATTTACTGTTTTAAATGCTTAATTAAAGTCGGTTTAGTCGATAGTTGTGTATTAATCTATGAATTGTAGTTGAAAATACAATTCTAACTTAGAGTTATGGGCTTGCTTGAGAAAGAGGTTTTGGAATCAAGGCTTTCGATTAATGATTGTAGTTATATGGTTGATGCGGGTTCAACTCGAGAGAGTGAATCCTAATTCTAACTATATAGCTCGAGAGAGTAGATAAATTAAGGTTTTGGGTTGTTTATATTGTTAAGCTTGTCGAGGTTCGAGAGAACTCGCTTGAATCATAATAGTTGTTCTAGAGAAAGCTATTGCACCTATAGTCTAGCCTACCTACTGAGATTTAGCAATTGTTAGTAAATTTCAATTACACATATAGGAAAATTAGCCTATAATCGATCACATCTCGAGAATTCCCTTCTACATTGTTGATTCCCCTGTTTTCGTATTTATTTTTGGTTGCTAATTAACAAACCAATCCCCCCATCTGACATTTGTTGTCACCCCTTTCAATTTAGCTAAATGTTTGCGATAATTTCTATTCCTACCACCAATTAGATTAAATTTGTAACTGAATTCGAACTTGTACCTCTCCCTATTGGTTCGACCCCAACTCTTCATTGGGTTTTATACTAGATAACGATCGTCTACACCTAGAATTGGATGAGATGTATTTGAGCGTTTATCAAAAATGGCACTGCTACCGGGGAGTGGTATTTAGAATTCTATTATTGAAGTTTAAACTGTAATTTTTTTGTGTTGTAGTTGAATCGACTTACTGTGTTTTGTGTTTGTGTCGGTTGTGTTTGAACAGAGGAAGAAATGAGCGTGAACGGGAGTAATGGTAGCCAAATTGGCAGCCAAGATGATATTGGAAATCTGAATGGTGTTAATGACCCGATTCAATTGGGTGGTGTTGGTGCTATACGTTTACTTTCTCTTGAAGGGAATGCGGTCTTCCATGTCACTAGCACAATGCTACAACTCTTGCAAATGAAAGGACTATATGGAGGGCTGGCACATGAGGATCCCCATTAGCATATTCGGAATTATGTGGACGTATGTGGTTCGTTCTCGTTCAAGAACATCTCACAAGAATCAGTCCGTCTCCGGTTGTTCCTATTTTCTTTTATGGAGGAAGCTACCAAGTGGCTAGCTGATCTACCAAGGAACTCCATCACTACTTGGGATGAACTTACCACAACATTTTTTGTAAGGTTCTTTCTCCCGTAAAAGATGATGACATTAAGAGATAGTATTCAAGGTCTCAAACGCTTGGAAGGTGAACAAATCCATGAGAGGTGGATGAGATTTCAGAAGTTGGTACTTCAATGTCTCACTCATGGACTTCCAAACAACGTGTTTTTACAACAGTTCTATAGGAGTCTTGACTCGGTGAACAAAGGTGTTGTTGATCAACTTGTTTCGAGGGGGTATAATGCAATAGCCTTATGAGATAGCATCTCAACTTCTCGATGGCAAGACCAAGATTAACAGAGCATGGTACACTTGTGAGGACAAAGTGTCTCCTCTCACCTTTAGAATGACAAAAGAGCAGACCGAGAAGGATCAAAAGAGACCAAAATATGGCCAAAATGATGACCCAGCTGGATCTCTTGTCGAAGAATGTGATCGGTAGTGGGTTGAAGAGTGTAAATATTGTTGGTATTGGTGGAGAAAACCCAGATGAAGCACACTTTGAGGTTCTATATAATGAGAAAGTGACTTCCTTGCAAATCAAGGAGGAGGTTTTCGTCTGAGCTATCCAAGGCCGGGTGGAAATACGGGTTGGAATAGAGATGATGGATAGAGAGATCGTGACAGAGAATTGCATGACCGTAATGCTACTTGGAAGATAAGGGATGGTGACAAAGAAAGATACGTCCCACCCTATGAAAGCCAAAAGCCTAGGGAGCAAAAGGCTGACCCGGAGAACTTCCGTACGGAAGACATGCTTGCACGCATTCTCAATAAGGTAAAAGGGTCGGACAAAGTGTTGAAAGAAATGAAAGAGGATGTATCCACATTCAATCAGACGGTCACCTCATATTCAGTGTCCATCAAGCAATTGGAAGCACAAATGAGTCAAATTTCATCTCATTTGAACCCAAGGCCAAAAGGGGATCTACCAAGTGATACCTTGGCTAACCTGAAAATAGAACCTTAAAGGCGTATCCACATCGTGCCACAAAGTTCTATAAGGAACTTCTTGGGAGGCAACCAAAGGTTTAATGCTTTTATTTATGTTGTTTGGATAACAGATGTTGAGTGTTCAGGTTGAAAAGTTGAAATTTTAGGAGAATGGCCACTAGGAGAGCCAAAAGTCCAGTCGGTGACTCGCCGAACAGGTCGTTAAACCCGGCTTGGACCTCTGTTAGAACTACTTGGCTTGCCAGAGGTTCTACAAAACTCGGTGGGCTGAAGTACAACTCGGCGCGATACTGAGTGGGTCAGCAAGCTCGACTTACTTCGCCGACTGGCGCGCGAACTGAAGAGTTTTGAAAGGCCAAACTGTTTAAATTTAAAAAATATGTTCACTTTTCTACTTTTTAACTTCCGCACTCTCACATCCGATACTATATCTTTTAGTATTCTCACACTTTGATTTTAGGGATTTATTGCTCGCGACGAACTTTGGGCATATCATTGCTTCCTAGCTTTCAAATTTCGACATAAAAGGTTGGTTTTCTGAACCTCGAATTGAATAGATGATTGAAATCAAATGCAATTGTTATAATGTTGTTTGGTTTATTGTGTGATAGTTTGTTTGCCCGTTCTTAAGTAAAATTGTAATTGATTGGTCGTAAACGGGTAATTCCCGTGTCATTAGCTTCTATAATTTGTGGGTTGTGTTGAAAATGTTGTGGGTCTAGCGAAGTGAAGTCTGAGTAACCCCGAATTGTGCTAATTGTCAAATTTTTCCTGATGATGGAACAATTGATGTCATTCTTAAGGGAAAAAGACGTCAATTGGCCAATTTTGGCCAAATCGGGGGAATTTCGAGTACCCTAAGGGAATGGGTCATATGGGTCTTGTTTTTATTAATGTTTTGTTGTTTAATTTGGATTTCATGGGCTGTGGGCTTGATTTTGAAGTGCGGGGTACAAATTAAGTATGTTAGGCTACTCGGCAAGCTGGATCGAGCTCGCCGAGTGGTTCGGCGGTCCGCCTAACGTCCCCTAGATCACCCTTTCATTCTCAAAATGTTGAGTTTGTATTCTATAACTTTTGGTGATACACTTTTGCTCGCTCAATTCACTCGATGACTCTTTAAAAGTGCTTCATGATCGCCCTTCTACGCCTCTTTTTTTGAAATTATTGTGTAACTCTCGGCGAGCAACTTCTAGTTCGCCAAAAGGTGTCGGTAATCCACCAAATGGCCCTAGACATCACCAACGTGCTTTGAGTTTTGAATATTTTTTTCTAGAACTTTTGGCGAGCCCAACATGGCTCGCCAAAGTGCTTCGGCGAGTCTTCGTGCAACTGTTTTGATGCATTCTTTTTATCACTTCATCTAACTTTTTCACATTGTTTTGAGGGCATGGCTAGGCCAAAAGTAGATTGTAGGAATCAACCGCCCTAGAAGCAGGAACGAGGGATTAATATTAATGAGAAAGTGGCCGCTTTCCGAGCACATGCTACAAAAGCCCCTCCAAAGGGAGGTAAAGGAAAGGGCAAGGCACCCATTGATTTGACACCGGTGGAGGGGAGCTCTAATAGTGAGGGGGTATATGCCATACTCCTCACTACCTCCAATAGTGAGAGTGGTTCTCACGATGACTCTCTGACTTCTATCTTTGAGATGGAATATGATCAGTTACTACATACCCGGAGAGTGGAGCTTCACTCCAAAGCTATGCATGATCCATCTAGGATCCAAAACCTTCGATGCCTACTCCTCTAGCTCCAGCACATGCAGTGGTACAGGCACCACCTGTTTAGAGTCCTCCTCCTCGGTCACTCAATCGACTAAAGGCCAAGGGTTCGAGTACCAGTTTGGAGGAGAAGAGATTGTCTACCAACGGTGTGGTGGATATATATCTAGATGTGTGGAGCACTCTTAAGTTCCACAAGTTTGAGTTTTTCACCGAACCCCAATGCCCTTACATTTCTACTTAGGTCAGAGAGTTCTATACGGCGTACAGAGAGCTGGTCCCTAAAGGGAAGAAGAAGGACAACATGTTCAAGCTGGTGGACTTCTTGGTTGTTAGAGGGAAGAAGGGCAAATGTCGATGCTCAAACATAAATGTTGTACTAGGGTGTTCATTGGACACCATGCATGATTACATTGATCTGGTCAAGAAGAACACCATGGAGGACCTTAAGGGTTGGCTGACACCTCTTTTCTCTGAAGTCACCCCGAGATGGATTGAGGCAGGTGCACCTATAGAGAAGAAGGACCTGAATATTACTGCCAGATATTGGTTTGGGTTCATCATTAGCACTATAAAGCCATCCCAGAATGAGTTCATCCTCTGACACCGAAGGCTACCTGTCTAGGGTCGATCATAGACCGCAAGGAAATGAACTTGGGGCTGCTGATCGAGCAAGAGATGGCCATGAGAGCCAAACAGAGCCAGACTCACTCCAATTTCTGGTGTTGATCATCGAGTTGTGCAGATGGTCCCATATTCTGAGAGATGAAAAAACGAATGTGAGGTGACACCCATCTTTTCTACTGACATCCGACGTATTGAGGTTGAGTACATGCGGGATGAGGTCGACAGGAGGAGGGCAACACCGGTGGATACATCCCCAGAGGTTGACGTGGATATGTTGCTGATTGAGGCAATCATGCCTCCTCAGGCCAGTGGGCCCTAAGGTACATTTGGGCCTTCTGTTTCTGAGACTCCTAGTACTTCTGTTGCACCCTCTCCCACTAGTTCTATAGTTGATGTTGCCACCTCCCGACCCCCTATCACCCAGGCCACACTCTATAAGATGGGCCATCTGGCATAATCTGCTGATGTGCATGCCTCCTGGGTAGAGGCCTCCTGGCTGATAGAGCGGGTTATTACTGCTACCTTGTCCTCGATATGGGCCGAGATGAGGGAGTATAAAGTTCAGATTGAGGGCCAAAAGTTTGCATTGGATGCCCTTGTTGTGAGAGTTGAGAAGTCTGAGAAGAGTGAAGGTGCTACAGATGCTTTGACAGTCTTGAAGGCTGATATTGTTCGGCTGCGTAAAGATGTGGACGAGCTGAAGTCCACTGATTTATCCATGTTCTTTGGTACTATAGAGATTCGAGAGATGTCGAGTGCTGATGTTCTGGGTAGTTCTGAGATCCCTTCGGCTACTACGATCGGAGATGATACTAGGGCCGATGATGCTGACACTGAGTACGAGGAGGAGACAAATGAGGAGCAACTCAGTGTTCTAGAGGAGACTTTATATGAGGACTTCGTAGACTGTGAGGGTGCCATGTTCGAGATAGCTAGGCAGGCATCGCTCCAAGATACTTCTATGGTACGATCTAGTGGAGCCAAAGATGATGATATACCGGGCACTGATGCCCAGACAGAGGGAGTTGCCGATATGCAGACTTCACCTAGGCATAACCTGGCAGGATGTTTTTGCCTCCTTTTCTATTCCCTTTTTAGACTATTTCAGTTTTTATTTGCATTTGAGGACAACTGCTTATTTTGTTGGCGGGGTGAGGTATTTCCATACCTTCCTCTATTAGGCTATTTTTTGTGAATATTGGTTTGTTTTTGGTTTGGCTTGTTAATATTGGAGTCTATTGGTGTTTATATATATCTTGGTTGTTGATACATTGTGGTCCATTATTTTGATATGAGAATGGTTTTGAACCGATTTTTAAAAAAATTCCACCTCTTTTGTGCGTGATTGTGGTTGTTCTCTTACAAATTTGAGTGTTTGTTGTGGTCAATACCGATGACTTAAATAGTGCTCTTAATTGAATGAAATGAATGTGCGGCTATGATGAGGCAAACTAAGTTACATAGGCAATATGTGAACTTTTATCATTTCGTTGTGACTAGCTGATTGTGGATTAAGTCTCTTGTGATGAACATTGCATGCTAGCTACAAAGTGTGGAGTCTTGTTTGATAATTGTATCGAATGCATTGTTTGGTGAGGTTGTCTTAAATATTGTGCTTGATGACACCTAGAATTTGCCCCGTTGGTCCGATTGATTGATTGAAGCAAGCGATTGAAATTATCTTAGGCAAAAGTTTTGAAGATTTAACCAAATTGATAATATACCTCTTTGTGGCCACCTTGTGAGAAATGTGAACCTTGCTTGACACCTTTTGAGCCTATCCTGTTCTTTGGAAGAAAAGATTGAACAACTTTGACCTCTTTATCCCATCACCCATAACCTTCATGAAGTAATGGTTTGTTTGAATAGAAAACGTAGGCCAAAAGCCTAAGTCGGGGGTGTGGTGAAAAAGGAGGAAAGTCAAGAAGAGTGAAAAATTCCCTCTTTAGTTTTGAAAAAGATGGAACCCCTCCATATAAAAAAAAAGAGGAAAAAGAGAAAAAGAAAAGAAAAAAAATGTGAAAACGAAAAAAGAATGAAAAAGAAGTGTTGTGAAATAAAGTGTGTGAAAAGAGTAAAAGAAATGGGGTATTCGGTAAATAATGTTTAGTTGAATAATGGGGTGAATTATGAACATGTTTGAATGTGAAAGAGGAGGGGAAAAAAAGGAATGTCAGGCCATACTTCATGAAGGTAGAAGCCACTAAGCCTAAATGACCATACCTTTACACTCAGCCCTATTAGAAGCCTTAAAAAGACCTTAGCGATCTTGAGTGAGCTGAAACAAATGTTGATTAGAAAATAAGGGCAAGCCTGTGGGTGGAGTCATGCATGTGTTCATCTTTGTAAGTGTGAGAGTTGTATTTGATTTCGAGATATTAAATTGTTGAGAAATTTTGTGTGAGTATGGAATCATCCTTGTTGTGAGGGCATTTGAATACTTTTGTTGATCTTGAACTTGCATTTGAAGCAAACATTGTGAGCTTGAGTATACTTGATAATGGTAAGTCACAATTTGAAACTTTGAGTGCACAATTGAGCATTGTATGTGTAGTTTGAACCTTTTGCGTGCATTTGTGTTGAGTCTTAAACAACACTGTTTGTATACATCCTTGTTGAATTGATTGATCTTGAGTTTTACTTGAAGACAAGCAAAAGTTTAAGTTAGGGGTGTTGATGAGTCCGACATTTGAACTCATTTAGGGATTTCTTTTCGTTGAAGTGTCCTCAAATGTGTAATTTATGCTCTAAACTGATGTTAAAGTGTTGATTTGCAGCAATATAGGCAAAAAAGCAAGGCAAGGACATTACCAAGCAAAAAGGAGCAAAAAAACTGAAAAAGTTAAAGAAAGGAAATCCTAGTGATCGCCACGACCACTAGGCAAATCGCCGAGTGGCTCTCTAGCTCGCCTAAAGTTCCAGCGTGCCAGCCCTAGGTAAGAACCTATTTGGCGACAAAATTGGACATTCGGCAGACCGCCGAACAACTCGGAGACATCAACCTCGATCTCTTAAAGTCACAGAACCCTAAGGACTAATACCCAAGGCAAACCGGTGATTAACTGGAGCAAAGGGCGGATCACCAACTGGGTTGGCAAACCTGACTTACTTTGCTTAATAGTCCTTAAGGCCAAAAGTTGGGCAACAATAAATTGAAATTTAAAATGAAGAGTGAGGAGTTCTGATTCCAAAATTTTGGAGAGTTTTAGTTCTCTCTAGGTTTTTGAGTTTCCATTGTAAACTTTGAAGCTTATGAGATCTAGTTTTGTGGAATTGTAATTGGGTTTTGAACTAATTCAATTTGAAGCATTGTAGTGACTTGGAAGCTATTACCCAACTCATGGCTAATATAGTTTGTAATTGTTTATCTCTTTTTGTGATGTGTAGTTAAAACCTCAATTTATGGGGTGTGATCATGTGATTATTTCCTTAATTAGCTTATGAGTATTGTTATATACTGATTTAAATTCCTAATTGAAGTGGGTTTAGTTGGTAGTTGTGTATTAATCTATGAATTGTAGTTGCGAATACAATTTTAACTTAGAGTTCTGGGCTTGCTTGAGAAAGAGGTTTTGGAATCAAGGCTTTCGATTAATGATTGTAGTTATATGGTTGATATGGGTTCAACTCGAGAGAGTCAATCCTAATTCTACCTATATAGCTCAAGAGAGTAGATAAATTAATGATTTGGGCTGTTTATATTTTTGAGCTTGTCAAGGTTCGAGAGAACTCACTTGAATCGTAATAGTTGTTCGAGAGAAATCTACTGCACCTATAGTCTAGCCTACTAATTGAGATTTAGCAATCCTTAGTCAATTTCAATTACCCATATAGAAAAATTAGCCTATAATCGATCACATCCTGAGAATTCCTCTCTACATTGTTAATTCCCCTATATTCGTATTCGTTTTAGTTGCTAATTAACAAACCAATCCCCCCCATCTGACATTTGTTGTGACCCCTTTCAACTTAGCTAAATGTGTGTGATAACTTCTATTCCTACCACCAATTAGATTACATTTGTAACTTCATAAGTGAATTCGAACTTGTACCGCTCCATTTGGGTTCGACCCCAACTCTTCGTTGGTTTTTATACTAGATAACGATCGTCTACACCTAGATTTGGATGAGGTGTATTTGAGCATTTATCAATCACCGACCTGGATGGCGATGCTTGACTAATTCCGCCGAATGGATCCAAAGCAAAAAATCTAGGAATGTATAAATGCAATTTTTAAAAGAGTTTCGAGGAGTTCCGAAGTTTTGAAAGTTTTTGACAGTTCCTACATTGGTTTTTTTTTTTATCCCTAACACTTTTCTTTGAGTATTTGAGTAGACATTTAGAGTTGGGTTTGGATTTTGAACTAATTTTGATCATTATGAAGACCTGCAATTTGTTACCCAAACTGATGGAGAACATAGTTGGTAACATTTTCTTGATATTTATAATGTTTGGCTAAAAACCTCATTCTTGGGTATGTGATTATGTGATTAATTGTCTCAATTATCTTATGGGTGTTACTATTTACTGAATTAATTGTTGATTTGAAGTGGGTTCAAATGATAGTTTAGTTTTAATTGATGAATTGTATTTGCAAATACAGTTCTAGCTTAGTATTCTAAGCTTGCTTGAGAAAGAGGTTTTAGAATTAAAGTTATCAATTGATTATTGCAGTGATTAGATTATTGTGGATTCATTTTGAGAAAGTGGGTCCGAATTTGATCCTACCAATCAAGCTTGAGAGAGTAGATTAAATGAGGTTTTGGGTTGTTCATTTTTTTTGGGCTTGTCGAGGTTCTAGAGAACTCGCTTGATTCCTAATACTTGATTGAGAAATGGTTGTTACACCTAAAGCCTAGCCTACCCACTAAGATTCAACATCTTTTAGTAAATAATAATCACCCATATAGAAAAATTGGCGATTAATCGATCACATCCCAAGGATCCCTCTCTACTTAATTACTCTGTTGTTTTCGTAGTAGATAGTTGTCACTCTAATCCCCCCAATTGATAGTAGTTGTCAAACCCATACAATTTAATTTAACTGTTTCGAAAATGTCTATTCCTATAACCCAATAGAACACTCCTTTCACTTCGTAATTGAATTCCCTATTGTATCACTCACTATGGGATCGACCCCAACTCTTCGTTGGGTTTATACTTGATTACGACCGCCTACACTTAGAATGTGATGAAGTGTAGTTGAGCGATATAAAAAATGGCGATGCTGCCGGGGATTGGTGTTTAGAATTATTTTAGTGAAGTTTAGTTGTGAGCTGATTGTGTTGTAGTTAAATCAATTTACTTTCTTTTGTTGTTGGCTGCTCTTGAACAGGTGACGAAATGAGTGTTAACGGGTGGTGCAACTCTAGAGAACTCGGACATAATGATGACATCGGTAACTTGCACCATGTCAATGAAGATCATTTGGCTACCGCGAGTGCTATTCGATTACCTCCGGTTGTAGGCAATGCGATGTTTCGTGTGACTAGCACAATGTTGCAGCTTGCAAATGAAGGGTTTGTTTGGAGGGCTAGCTCATGATGATCCCCATAAACACATCCAGAACTTTGTAGACGTGTGTGGGCTATTTTTCGTTCAAGAACATATATCAAGAGTCAGTCCGACTTCGATTGTTCCCTTTTTCTCTCATGGGTGAGGCTACAAAGTGGTTAACCGATTTACCAAGGGACTCAATTACTTCTTGGGATGAGGTCACTGATGCGTTATATGTAAGGTTTTTCCCTCCCTCAAAGATGACATTGAGAGATAATATCTAGGGCTTCAAACGATTAGATGGTGAATTGATTCACGAGACATGGTTGAGGTTTCAGAAGCTGCTGCTCCAATGTCCAACTCACGGACTCCCGAACAATGTGTTCTTACAACATTTCTACCCAAGTCTAGATTCAATCAACAAGGGTGTGGCTAACCATCTTTTCCAACGAGAAATATGCATCAGCCGTTTGAAATATTATCCACTATTCTGGATGGGATGACTAAGATTAGCTGTGCTTGGTACACCAGGGAAGATCAAGTGTCTCCTTTGACCTACAGGATGACAAAGGAACAAATTGAAAAGGATCAAGAGCAAGATGAAAATATAGCTAAAATGATGACCCAAATGGATCTATTGTCGAAACATGTTATGGGTAGTGGTTCTAAGGCTGTGAATGCAGTTGGAGTTAGTGGTGTGAATCCCGATGAAGCAAAATTTGAAGCTATGTACAATGAGGAGGTACACTTCCTAGCAAATCAAGGAGGAGGTTTGCGCATAAATTATCCAAGGTCGGGTGGGAACCAAGGCCTGAATAAAGAGTGTGATGAAGATTGGATAGACCATGATAGGGAATGGCATGATTCTGGTATAAATTAGAGAGAGAGGGACGGTGACGAAGAGAGATATGTACCTCCCAATAAGCGCCAAAAGCCGAAAGAGCAAAAGGCTGATGCTGAAAATTTCTGCATTGAAGATATGCTTGCACGCATTCTCAACAAAGTGGAAGGATCGGAGACATTTCTAAAGGAAATGAAAGATGACGTCTCATCTATGAACCAAACGGTTACTTCATATTCAGTGACAAATAAGAAGCTAGAAACACAAATGGGTCAAATCCCAACTCATTTGAACCCAAAACTAAAAAGAGGATTACCGAGTGATACCATGGTCAACCCAAAGAATGAATCATAAAAGTGTATCTTTGTCGTGCCACGATGTTAAATAAGGTGCTTCTTAGGAGGCAACCCAAGTTTTTAACTTTTATTATTGTTGTTTGAACAATGGTTGTTAGATGTGAAGGGTGAAAATTCATTTTTTCGGAAAAGGAGCAATAAGGCGAGCCAAGGTACCAATCGGTGACTCACTGAATAGGTCGATGAACCCAATCTGGACCGCCATTTGGACCAACCAAAAGGGTGGTGTTCTGTAAAACTCTGTGGACTAAAGAGCCATTTGGCGCATCGCCTAATAGTCGGCTACATGAGTGGGCGTTGCCGACTGATGCGCGAACTGAAGGGTCTTAAGGGCCTAAACTGCATTAAATTCAAATTTTTCCATATTTTCTCATTTTCCAACCTTTGCACGCTTTCATTTAAATTCGAGATTACATTTTTGGCTTTCAATTTCGTTTGGGGATCAATTGTTCGGGGTAAATATATGCGTTTTTGCTTGTTGATTCTCTATTCTAGCATTCTTTCATCTGATCTTGAGGTTGGTGACTCGAACCCTGCCTTTTAAATTTTAGTATTTTCCAAATGCATGATCGCATCCCTGTTGAATAATTTGCATAATATTGGTTGTTTGAATGATTGTTGTTAGTGTGTGCCTGTATCGTATCTTGTTTCTGTTTGTTTTAGCTTATAATTGTGAAACCCCATGTGTTAATTGATTTAAATTGTGGGTCTGTGTTGCTTAATTGTTGGGTCTGGTGTGGGTGAAGTCTGAGTAACCCCAATTGCACTAATCAACTAATTTTCCCAGTGATAGAGCGGGCGACGTCATTCTTAAGTGCAAATGACGTCGATTGGTAAAATTTAGACAAATCGGGGGAAGTCTGAGTACCCCGAGGTCATTAGTGGTATGGGTCTGACCTTAATTGTGCAGAATAAGTGTTTAATTTTGTTCTCGTGGGCTGTGGGTTAGAAATTGGAGGTCGAGGTCAAATTTTGGCACGAAGGACCTTTCGGTGAGCTTAGTCAAGCTCGCCGAACGGTTCTGCAGTTCGTCCAATGACACTTGGATCACCTTTTAAACCTCCATATTTGATGAAATGTTTCTGTAACATTTGGCGATATGCCTGAGCTCGCTGAGTTCAATCAGTGACTCGCTGAATGTCTGTTAGATCACAATTTTTAGCCCCAAATTTTGGAAAATATTCTATAACATTTGGTGAGCTACTTTAAGATCTCCGAATGGTGTCGATGAATCCCTGAAATGCTGTGGACATCACCGACTTATGCTGAATTCTAACTAATTTGATTCTGGAACATTTTGCGAGCTCGATTTGGCTGGCCAAACTACTCGGCGAGTCTTCCTGCACATTTTTAAACTTCGATGATTTTTTTTGAATTATTTTTAACATATTGATGTTTTGTTGCAAGTTTGGCCAAACCAAAGGTACCAGGAAGAAATCAACAACCTCGTAAATGGGCAAAAGGAATAGTGATCAACGAGGGTGTTGCACCCTCCTGAGACACGCAAATGAAACTTCTTCCAACAGGGGGAAAAGGCAAAAGAAAAGGGCATGTGGCGCCAAACCCTGCAGAGAGCTCAAACAGCATAGGCATCTACTCCACCCACCTCACTACTTCTGAGTCGGAAAGTGAGGGAAATTTGTGGGATAGTTCCCCAGTCTTCGTGTCTGAGCCGGAGGATGATCAAACTTTAAACAATCGGAGAGAGGAGTTGCGCTCTAAGGAACTCCATGACCCATCCAAGTTCCCGGTTCCTCCTACACCTCCTTCACCTCCAGCACAGGCAATAGTGCATGTACCTTCAGTGCCAGCAGTTTAGGAACCTCCTCCCCGATCGTTTAACAGATTGAAGGATGCGAGGTTGAGAACCATTCCTAAGGAGAAGATATTTTCTACAGACGGAGTAGTAGACAGATATCCAGATGTGTGGAACAGTATCAAGTTCCACAAGTTTGAGAATTTTACCAGGTCCTGAGGCTCCTACATTCCTTCATGGGTTCGTGAGTTCTATGTTCAATATGGGAAGTTAGTGCTGAAGGGAAAGAAAAAGGCTAGCTCTTTTACACATTAGGATCATGTAGTGGTACGGGGCAAAAGAGTTAAATGCAGTAATAGTGACATCAATGATGTGCTAGGGTGCATGGTGAATATAATCCACGTCTTAGTGGATCAGATACAGAAGAAGACCCTGGATGACTTGAAGGGTTGGCTTGCTCCTCTAATCACAAACATCACACCACCATGGATCGAGGCAGGAGTCTCGATAGAGAAGAAGGATCTGATTGTGGCCGCTCATTTTTTGTTTGTGTTTATCAGCAGCACTTTGATTCCATCACAGAACAAGTCTATTGTCGTGCCCCATTTTTCTCCAAAACGGGTTTTGGTGCACGACCTAACAACTTTTTTGGGTTTGGTTGGATTGAAGAGTCGCCACCTAACAAGTTAAGGCGCATTAGGGCACCTATCTAGCCTAATTAAATCTAACTAAAGGTTAACGAACCAAAGATTGGATAAGGCTTCAAGTTACCTTGAGGGAAGGTGTTAAGAATCCCTTGAGGTCCACAATTGTGGGTTCCGACCATATCTCATACAATTTATGTAGGGGTTACACATGTAGCAAGTATGGTCACTTCATTTATTTATTACTTAATCAAGCATGCGAACTAGGTTATATAATAAACAATAAACAAATATTAAACATGAGACAATTAAAGAAGATGAGAGAGAAGACAGAGTTATACTCGAGTAGATAGGCGAATCAGTTTTCATTTA
>JAJONQ010028239.1:0-18261 GCA_036250385.1 Solanum microdontum | reverse complement strand
TCACTATTACAATCGTACACATACTCAATTTATCAAACCCCACATGCTCCTAACAGCACTCCACTAAGTGTAACACTCTTAATACTAACATAACATCATAACCACACCAGCCATCTACTTTACTCTCAAACCGTCACTAGTATCAAAGTCTTCTTAGCAAATACACTATCACCTCCAAAAACTTCAAACTATGGCTCCCTTTCTTTCCATGTAAGCATTTCATGATAAATATGGATCCCACCCAAGGCTGGTAGCACAAATTTTAAATTTTTGATAGAACATTTTCATCGAGATAACACCATTGAATCACACACAATGTCAACTCCACACAGTCTTTCACATACAATGTTTCAATTACCATTCCAAACCTTCACATACCTTATGCCAAAACTTAGAGAAATCCTTAGTCACTCTAATAATTCTATGTACTATAAGCACATAACCTCTACTCACCATTAAATGCCTATGAAATACTTCATAACAGTCTATATCGTCCCATCAACAAAGTAGTTTCAATCCCCTTAAAAATTCTCATTAACCATGTAGAATCGTAGGTCCACATTGTTTAACATCCATAAGTTACCTATCATACTTTGAACAATCTAACTCGACATAACCACATAGGATCTTCCACACATCATTGTTTGTAACTCAAACCAAAACTCAATCCTTATAAAGTTGATGATAAAATCCTAGTAAGTCTATACCGAACCAATTCTCATCCATAGTCATAATATAAAAATCAAACGCAATAAACAATACAACCTTCAACTACAATCCAAGGTTTATACGAGAGGTCTTATTCCTCCACTTTTCTTAAATTTTTCTCGTGATACAAAATTCTAAATATCTTGAACTCTTCAATACACCAAACTTTGTTCCCTTTGCTGATTCACTTACCAATCTTATTCTTTGGCCAACAACCCACGACATTTTTACCTTATCCTCTAAACCATAACATTATGTGAAACCCCCCTTAGGTATAACAATCAAAATTAACCAAATTTACTACTCAAATTTTAAGTCCTTCCAAATGTTTCATACTCAATACGATCAATCATTTTTTACCTTACCAATCCATACCTTGACAAAACACACTACCACAAACCTAAACTCATCATGAAAAACTTGAATTTTGAATCTAACTATGTAACCCAACCCCTTTATCTATCAACATTAGCTCATACCTTGAAGATTTTTGTGTATTCACGTATCTTAGCTTGTCATTGATCGCCTCTCCATCGACCTTATCATATCCTTCGCTAAAAATCCTACCATATTCATTATCAAACTCAAAACCACAAAAGAACTAATCATCATACTCGAGTGGAACGTCCATACACTCTTTTCTCAAGTTTTATCCAATAGTGTTTAACTAAGCTGATGTTCCTGTGACACTATATATTACCATAACTAGAGCAAAACGGGTGAAATCACGTAGCTCTGAACCCAATTCTCAACCCCTCTGAAGATACCTCCTTAGCCCTTACAATCAGAGAAAATATTCTTACTCTCACCTTTTTTCGAAGGCTACACTATATCCCACTAATTTATTGTTTTTTCATTATGACTCTAGCTCCTTTAAATGATATTCGAGCGGTGTCCCAGCATCTCCTAAAACGTTCCATACAACCAAGTTACTCACTAAATAGTAGAAAATCACAACCTTAGATACTAGCCGTTGTTATTACTATACAAAATTCGTTTAACCAACAATCCTTATTATATAATTGCATCTCAATTACAATCCATCACGAACTCTTATTACCATTATGCTCAGTTAGCCCTTGCCATCACCACAAAGTCAACCTTTTCATCAGTATGACATTTTAAACCTAGTTATATCAATCAAATCCCAAGGACTAACCCACTTTTATATGCACTTTTTATTAAAATTTTCAATTACCTTCACACAAGTATACTCTTTGAGACTTTCCTTACCCATAAATTTGTCATTCTGTTATCTATCCCTTCCCTTGGACCTTAAGATGAACTCACCGATCATTATTTAGAACCCTCAGGATACACTTCTTAAATTAACACATTAATATCGTATTAACAATCCACCACTAAAATCTTTCTTATACGTGCTGCTTAATCCCAAACATCTGCAGTAACAACCTAGTTGGTTTCTCAAATGTGAATGCAACATGGAATCTTATTATACGAGCATGTGATACAATTGATCACTCTTTAATTAGTTAGTATTCACACTTGACAAATCGATGTATCCGTTTCCATATACCCTTAGTGTCACACCGCAAAAAAATATTAGATCCACTACTAGAACATATCTTACCTATCGAGAAGATCATATCCAAATAGGTCACACAATTCTACCCATCAAATAACTGTAAATATTACCAAATCAATTTTGTATCTAGCCCAAGCTATATGTATTCTTTCGTAGGTCAGGTCAATATCAAAAGTAACACACTCCATAACTCTAACCAAGTAAACATCGGTACTATTGTAGTAGTCGTATCGTGGCCTTCTTAAATATACACTCAATCTAAAAAATCGTAGTAGAAATTTTGACCTCGATTAATACAACATCATACACTAAACAACCAATACTTGTACAACTTTATTAACTGTAATTTTCAAAGTCTATCACTTCCACCTTAATGCCAGATCTAACATCCAACCAATACATGACACACCAACTACTCACATGAGGAACTACACACGAGTCATCATATAAGTGAGAGTGAATGGAATAAAGCGATAAGAACCAGAATGACAAAGGATGCACGATAGATATTCAAGAAGTGAAGATATTCTTAAAAGTCACTATAGCCTCACGAAGATAAATACAGACGTCTCCGTACCGATCCTCGAGACTCTACTTAGACTCGACTTGTATACACGTGAGACCTATGAACCTGGGGCTCTGATACCATGTTGTATAATTCAAAAATTTATTTATAATTTTTCACATTTTCTTTGATATTTTTCTTAATTTTTTTCATTTTTGTGCTATAATATTATAAAAACTCAAAACTCACTTCTTCAACTCTCCTTAAGTATATAATAAATGTGCCTATGTTAAAGTTGTGGAAAAATAAAAGCCATTGCATTGTTTATTTTTTTCAGTTTTTTATTAGTAATATACTAATATTTAATTATTTATTTATAATAGACCGTAAAGGGTCATCATATACAATATTTCAATTTTTCGTATAAAAGAAAGGGATAAGGGTCTGAAAAATACCCCAACTTTGGTCGGATTTGTTGTTGCGATACTAAACTTTCATAAGGACCTATTACCTCCCTAGACTATTTAGTACCATATTTTTTACCTCCTGAACTATTTAATTGTGTATTTTAAAGGTATATATGTGCCCACGTGGACACATTACTATTTATAATTTTGCATTATTTTTTATGTCCACTTGGGCAAATATATATGTTTAAAATACGGTATTAAATAGTCCAGGGAGGTAATACGTCCTCATGAAAATTTAGTATCGCAACAACAAATCTGACCAAAGTTGGGTATTTTTCAGATCCTTATCCCTAAAAGAAAGGTCATTCTATAATCTGAAATAGTTGTATAAGTAGTTTATTTAATTTACAAAATTAAAATTCATGTGTACATATGAAAAATTTATATACTTTATTTTCTAAATTCACAAAAATATTCTTAAAAAATTTACTAATAACTTTCATAATCGCACGAAGCGCGAACAAGTTTATTAGTTTGAAATAAATCCTATAAGATAAGCAAATCAATTCAGATCCAGGTGTATAATTGTAACCATGTGGTTTAACATTTAAATTCAAAGCATCAAGAATATTAGCATCAGTTGAAGATAACTGCAAATTCGGCACCATGCCAATATGCAAGAAATTATACTGAACTTTATATAAGTCGATATCACATTTATTTAACCAACGAATAGTCTGTTCCGACGAATTTAACGCCAAAGATTGCTCGATAGTTTTAATCAATTGTTTATGAGAAATTTTATCAAACCAACCATAATCATAAATGGTTTTAATATCAATTTTTGGAATAGTCCATTTGTTTAACAAATCAAGGTTTTGAGGTAGCCACTTGTAGGTTTATTCCTAGGATTGCATCAGATGTATACCGTAGGAGGAAATCCTATTGCATAGTTCTTGCTAGTCGATTATAAAGGTAGAGGAACGAACAGTCTTATTGCATAGTTCTTGTTAGTCGATTTCTTATATTATGCGATCGGTATCGGGTGGACCAATGATGCCTACCAGTACGTGTGGTTGTACTGATACTACTCTTGCTATGCCTTTTTGGCATAGTCTGGTTGCAGGATCAGTGATGTTTCATAGGTGATGACGAAGTCAATCTCCAACAACTTCTACTTTTCCTTCCGCATTGTGGGAGATGCGTCATTTATAATTTTGTTATGCCTTGTACTGTTAGTAGCTCTTGTACCTGTTTAGACTAGATCCCTGGGGTGTTAATTACTTTACAAGTCTTAACTCAGGTTGTTGCCCAAAATAACTCTTATTTTATAAACTTCTTATGAATATTAATTGTTCTTCAGTTTTCTTAATCTTCCGCATATCTTAAAACTATTTTGGGAATCGAAGGTTCTCCTACTTAGGTGTTAGAGTAGGAGCTCGCATGACCCGGTGGGTTGGGTCGTGACAAATGGTATCAAAGCCCAGGTTATCGATCTCCAAAGAAAATGTGGAGTAGACTCCTGCGGATTGGTGTGTTGACGTCCACATCTAATCTTTAGGAAGCTAGGAATCATTCTAGGAAGTTGTTTCACCTTTTCTCTTCTTTCGTGCGAATTGTCGCTTGTGGTATGAGTTGAGTCCAATTGGTATCTGCCGATTCCAATTGGTATCTCGACAAAGTGAACCAGACGCCGTGGTCACTACTGAAGGGACACAAGCAAAGCAAATTGGAATTGAGAAGGTTCCAATTGGTATCTGACCCTAGGGGTTATGTAAATGCATGGATGATCAGTACTGGTCATTCATGAAACAAAGTAATTAATAATTTAGACTTGTCTGTGAGTTGTAACTTGAAACTGTTAATGTGTGCTTATTATTGTCTGAATTAACTATTGGCGTGAAGGGTGTGTTTTCTTGGAGGTGATGACATGACTATGTGTATTGTATTTCTTGTCTGGATTTTGATATGTGCAATATGCTACCCTAAATATTCGAAACTGTGCGAGTCGTAATTGCCTGAGTTAGGTGCAAGGGGCTAGATAAATTGCGATGTAATTCGTGAAGCAAAATCTGGGCGTGTGTTGCGACCAACTATAATCATGTGAGGTTCTGGGCTTATCCAGGGAATGTGCATGGTGGTGGTGTAGAATTAATGGGAGTAGGTTCTGGAGTGTGAACCGTGAGAATTACTTGGGATAGACATTGACCATCCTAGTGAAGGAAGTTATCCTAAATGCCTAGTTATAGCGTGGGGATCAATGGAATATTTTAGAAAATAAGTAAAGCCCAGAAAAATTTGTGACTTGGGTTCTGTTTTCGTCAGGGCCGCTGGGGAAAGATTAATCCCGCCATGGAGGAATTTCTCCGGCCAGAGCGGGACAGGGTGAGCAGATGCTCAACCTTGTCTCCCTTGTTCTTCCATAGTCACACCTATGGACTTCGAATCGTAAGTGGGACAATCCCCGCAATCTTAACAGAACTGAGAAACAGAGCATAAGTTATGAGCATTAGCATCAGTCGTTAGCGGCGATAAACAACAAAAACCAGCATCCATGTGCTTACAAAACATAGAGAAAAGCAAAAGAGAAAATGAACTTATTCTTTACATGCCCAAAGAGGGGCAAAAAACCAAATTAGGATCCCTGGGACTGGGAGGTATCAACATCAGAGTTTAAGTTCTCCGGGAGTACCAGGCCATTCACCGCCTCATCCATAAAGGTAAAATGCTGGAAGTTTCCTCTCTCGACTCGAGGAACCTCCTGTCCAGGGGTAACACCAGAGAAGATTATCCTCATGGCCTTCCATTTATAGACCATCAAACGATCCCTCTCCAGACCCTTTCTCCTCTCTTGGTGCAGTTCGTCGCAGAGCATCTCAACCTCCATAGTAGTGCTAGGTGGAAACAGAGTGGTGCTAGTAAAAGAACATCCTAACCGCCTCCGGACATCTACCCTTTCTCAGAACAAGATTCCGATTTTGATTCCTCTTCTTCCCCCGTCCACCGGATCTGGGTTTGTTTGGCAACAACCAAGCGCTAACGTCTGAAAAAGATGAAGAATAGACTCGCTCAACCATCGGAAGAAGGAAATAGAGGGAGAACAACATTGATTGAGAGGGAGGACAACCCTTTTGTTGATTAGCTAGGAATAGACATTGAGATTCACCTACGAAAGAAAGATTCTTAAGTGCTAACGTAACTCCCCGGGTATAGAAGAGTGGTTTGGTTGCTCACTGAAAGTACAGGCCGGATCCAAACCAAATTGTGAAAGACCCATTTTCCCTTATGTCACTCGGGAATGGGGAAACTTATATGAAACTTTCCCTCCCCACACCTTAAATAATGTGGTTGTTTGGTCCTCCAACTCTCAGTTTTATATTGGTTGATCAATAGGTATTTGGTGGTCTTCACGGCAAGGATTTCCTTATCAGTCCTAAGCATTTACCATCCTTATGGAAAATGGATATAGATGATAAGAATTTAGGTGCATCTGAGCACATAAACCCTTTTGATAAAATTTCGCAAGAAAGGGTGACCAAGAGGGCGATTGTGGTTGCAGTCTGGTTAACTGCTTCCACAAACACCTAACCTGCTGATAGGTATTATGTAATAGAAGAATCAGGATCTGCGAGATATGGATGTGACACTGGATATGCTTGAACCGGACTCGTACCCCCTAATTGGCGCTGAAGAGTCTTCATCTTGGCATCCATCGCCACTCCCTATGCTGGTAAGAAAAGGATCAACCCGGTGGCGCATCGATGTCTTGAGCGAGTGTGTGTCACCACCTCCCACCTATCCTACATATCCGATTAAGGTTGTCACTGCGAAGCTATAGTTAAGGTGCATGGGGTCTTACCGTCTAGCTGTTGGTACTCCGCATGAGTCGATGTCGGTCGATGGTGTGAAAAAACTTCCTGATGTTGAATTCCAAAATCCTGCGAGAGGTTCCCCACTCTTCTTTGATCCGTCTTAGGACGGAGTGGAAGCCTCAGCCCGGGCGGAAGTGCGATGTGTCTGGAAACTCGAGATCGTAAATGGATTCGAGTACCATTCTGATCGCCTCTTTCATGATCCTTTCTACAGGTAGAACTACTGTGAGCGGTCTAAACTTCGACCCTTATTTCTTTCTTCATATTGTAAAGGGAAGCAAATCCCGTTTTTGCTCCCTCTCGATTTCAATTCTAAGTAAGCTCCTCAGCTTGGCCTCATACTCCGTATTGGGAACCTCGGACACCTCGAGTACATCATTAATGGATGGAGCGTTCAAAATTTGATACATCCAAACTTACACCTTAATTAAGAGGTATAAACGGTTCAACTCAATTTATAGAGCTCAACATGAGTTGAGGTCGATCGCAAAGAGAATTTCTTTACAGAAATGGTTTCACTATCGCGTTTACCCAAATGTTGTTATTATTTTCTAAAGAGAACAATTACAGAATGTAAAATGGGTTTAGTTGTGAAGCTCTAGTAACCAAGGTTGTTAAATAAGATCGAATTAAACAATTAACAGAGTGTTGATTTTAAAGTTGTTTTGATAAGTAAATGAAACTAGGACTGTGTTCCCCATAACGTTGCATCTAGTGTTTTTCTGTAAATGAGTTTCAGGCAATTCATCTCTGCAAAATACTGGCGAGTTAGATATATCTAATACTCCTCAATATAATTAGATACCTTTCACTCAAGCTCTCTCGGTCCTAGAGTGTTAACAAGTTTCACTCTCGCTTACGATAGTGTTAAAGTTCTTTTCTCTCGAACTCGAACTTTGACTCTTTTTCCTAAGGTTAATTCAGCTTTTTCCCAACCGTCACTTTTCTCTCGAACAAATGACAGATACATGCTAACTCTAATGCGTGCACTCATTAGAATACATGAATAACGAAAACTAAACTATGATTTGCAAATATAAATCGCCTTCTACTCGTCTTACGAAAGTACACTTAGATTTACGTCATAGATCCCAAAATCCTAGTTGTGGTATTTGGCCACTCATGATTTCATGTAAACATACATAATTATATAATGAAAACATGATAAGAAAGTACTTACGAAAATATGGAAAATCAATAAGCACTTGATAATTCAAAACTAAAAATCTAACTTCGAAACTTGATTCAATGCTAATCTTCCAAAACCAAAGCTAAGAATATTTGAAACTTAGTCACTCGTTCCAGATATGATGAGATAAAAATTAAAAATAACCTAATTAATTTAAATAGAATGTTTAAAAAGAGTCCTACTCGAAGTAGGACTTATTTGTCACGCAACTTCACGACTGCCTCTTCGGTTCATCAAGGGTTTCACGGTTCGTGAAGCCATTCGTGGTCTTCACTTGCACTCATTCAGAATAGATTCTTCAAGGCATGTACACTGGATCATCACCACGGACACCACTACGACTCGTGACAATGACCCCTGTCCGTATATGTGTCTGTGGTCTTCACTTAACCAATTCCATCTTCAGCTTTTCAATACCCATTCACTGGATCATCTTCACGAGCACTTCCACGGATCGTTGTGAGGACCACGGTTCGTCTAAGTGTTCGTGATCCTTACTTGGCCAAGTTGTATTTTAGCTCCTCCAAGCCTTCACATTGGAAATGCATCACGATTGACACCAGACTTCGTGACAAGGACCACGACCCGTCTAGGTGCTCGTGGTCTTCACTTGATCACACTCATCTTTTGCTTCATTTTCTATTTTCCACACAGGTGAGAATCTGTCTACACATTCAACAAACACATCAAAGACTACAAAAATACACTCGATTCTAGTATTAATCCTTAGTTTTGAGCATCAAATATGCCAATATTTCACGACACATCAAGCGTTCAAGGGGATGTCAACTCCCTGGATGCAGATGGTAGGGTAGGGATCATCCCAACGAACAATAGGTAGGATGACATATAATTCCCTCAACCATGTGGAGCGTGCAACCGGGGGAGCCTTCGTCAGTGGAGCCCAGCTGAACTCCATCGGTCAAGCATAAAAGGAAGGCGCCTTCTCTTCTAAGTTCAGTAAATGAAACCCTGCTCAAAGCAGAACTTGGTGTTCCGGTGGTTGTGGTACCTTTCCCGACATGCGACATCGGGAAAGATGAAGAGTAGATTTTCTTCATTTAGGGTAGCCATAGTAGATCAACCTGCATTTTTGATAAAAAGGACACATTAAAACTCCATGGGGTTAGACAATGTTGGGCTAAGAAAAGGAAAAGTTCTAATTAAAATGGCAAGGGGCAACTACCCACTGAGTCTCGCCACAACAACCCAAATCCTGCCAGAGCGGGATGCGGGAGGTCACCACAGCGGGATGAAGTTCGACATAGCGGCCTTCATCTGGGATGAATACCAGGCCTGATTATGGCCCCTCTTTGTCCCAGAACCCTCGTTTTTCACAGAATTTCAATAGATCAGAGTCTAGAAAGTATTGTAGTGCCTAAATATACTATCATTCTAGAAAAATAATCCCTAAATAGTGTCCAAATCTGAGTTTTACCCCAAGAAAATCTTTCAACTTCCCCTCACCCAATTCAGAATCATTTCGACCGTGTTTTCATGAAGTTCTTACGGCCAGGACGTCGGGAAGACGTTAGGAACGCAAGGGAAGTGTCCATGCTACGTTTATCTACAAAATCAAGCAACTTATGTCCAAAGTTTTGAATAACTACCCTAATGCTATTCTAATCATTTGTTCAGCGTCATGCAATCGTAGTTAAGTAAGTAGTGTAGTGAAAAGAGTAAGAAGCAAGAACCTTACCTTGAAATTGACATTCGGAGCAAGGTGTTTGAGAGGATTTTAAGAGTTTTGAATGAGGAAATGGAGAAAATGAGGAAACCATTCCTTATTTTCCCCTTTACTATTTACGATCTCCCACTACATTGGGAGGTTCATCACCACAGTGGCACCGCCTTAGTGGGAAGCCTACCACTTTGGCGGGCAAAGCTGTGTAGTAGGACGCGGTTCTTCCCTCTGTGTGATGCCCCATCTCCCTAATCGCCCCCGTGAGTATAGAAACTTTCGTGCTTAAAATTAAAGAGTCACCACCGTTCGTGGTTTCGTGATGGCCCAATTCGTTAGTTTAGAAGTACTCCGAATATGGCGCAGGTTTATCCTTTCGTTGGTCATTCGGGGATGAACGAAGGGTAAATTGGTATCCATTGTAACAATCTGAACCGTCGTTAATTAGGAAAGGAAAAATGTCGGGGAAATTAGGTCTCTTAGCCCGCCAGAGCGGGCCTGATGCCGCTAGGGCGGCGGCGCTCTAGCGAGATAAGTTGCTGCCAGAGTGAAATGGGCGAGATAGACTATAAATAACGCAAAGTCTGATTTTCTCCTTTTTCCAAAACACGAAAAAGAGGTGAGGATCACCCCAGAAACCCTCAAAAGGATGCTCTTAACTTGGGAAGGGAGGAGAAAGAGATCTCTAGCATAAGGAGGTCGATAGATTACGGATTTTCGATTAAGATTTATCGTCCTATCACCTGGAAACCAGAATTAGAGCTATAATCCTGTGCAGCTGCTTGGCACGCATGTAGGCTAGGTTTATAAATTGAGTCATTATAAACCCGTGATTCACTGCGTAATATAATGGTAATTAACGGTAAAGATCATGCGTAGGGTTTTGTGCACCGAAAAGAGATGATTAATCACATATTCCTAGGATTGCATCAGATGTATACCATAGGAGGAAACCCTATCCTATGAACTAGTGTAGGTGATGGTTTGATTTCTTCTTTGTGTGATGTATTTTAGCTATTGCTTTATTGTAATGCGTGTATGTATGGGAATGTTGCACTATTGATCACACCTAATTCAAATGAGTATGAATGGATGATTGTATGCCATGAATCAACACTTGATTGTATGATTTTGAGAATGTACATTTTGATTATGATTGTGATTGTGGCATGTTGAATGGAACGGGTGTCACGTTCCGACACACTAACTGGGATCTGATGTCACGTACCGACATACATATTGGAGTGGGTGTCATGTCATGATTTTGCACACTATTAGTTTGGATATGGGTTCCATGAGAGGACCATTGACTTGTCATATATGCTTATTAATGATAATGTGGAATTGAACATGGTTTCTGAAATGATAATTGGATTGTACATTATGTTCTTATATGTGAGCTCGTGGTGTCGTAAGGTAGTTGAGTATATCTCATAACCAATGAATTGTGAATGGTCGATCCCAAATCGAGATGTGGTATGGTAAGTGTGGACCAAGGGTTCCAGTGTTGTCATTGTTATATAGAAAGATGGTCACATGTATTGTCGTTGAGGTTGGGGCGGTGTCATGTCGTAGTGTTGATAGTTGGTTTCCCCCTCGAAAGTGTAACACCCCAGGAAATTTTCGAACTAAGACTCGAACCGTTCTTCGTAGTGAGAAAGTTTTTACCAAGGAATTTAAATTTTTTCTAAGTATTAAGGTCACTAGATGTAACATCTTGAGTTCTAAGAAGAACTAAAAAGAGTTCATTAAAGTCATTCCTAAGTTCCTTTGAGTTTTGGGTCAACTTCAAATGACCATAACCTTCGTACATGATGAGTTAGGTGGGCTATAAGATATCAATTGAAAGGTGTTTGAATTATATTTCCAACGCCACCGAGTTTGCTAAGTTTAGAGTTTGGATGAGTGAGATATGCCCTTTTGAAGTCAGGCAGTCCAGTTAAGGAAAGTTACCCGAAAATAGTGAGAGGTATTTTGGTCTTTTCCTTACCCAATCAGATTTGATTCATTTTTATTAAGGTTTTATGGGTCTAATATAATTAGGTTCAGTTTTATAATCCTAATGTATTCCTAGGGTTTTAGTTGAGAGTTCAAGAAGAGAAAAGAAGAGAAAAAAGGAGAAAAGAGGAAAGGATCAAGGCGTTCGTCAAGGTTCTTGAGTTTTGTTACGGATTTTTGCCATGGGTTTGATCCCTAAGAGGTATGTAATCTTCCATAGTGTTGGGTTTATTCACCCACACGCCAATCATGTCAATTTCAGCGAAATTCATTCTCGAGAGTTGAAAGTTTGATGTTCTTGAATTGTGTTTTTGAAATTGGATTTCGTTCTTGAGTTTAAATGAGATTGATGAGTTCTTGAGGAAATCGTATCGATTTTAGAGTTGTGTTTGATTATATTATTGTGTATATGTATTGAGTATCTAAATCTAAAGAGAAATTGAGAAAATCAGATTTAGGCGAATTGGGGTTAAAAAACGAAGAAGGAAAAAGCGGGCGAATCTGACACTTCACTTCGCATCGCGGACCTGCCCTCCCTATGCATAGAATCTTTCTTCGAGTCACGGAGAGGTCATGGACCCCTCTGCCTCAATATTTATTTCTTGACCAAATATTAAAATGCATCTCCGCGTCGCGGACTTGCTTCCGAACTGTGATTTCTTGTTCGTTTTTCATGCTTAACTATCTAAAAACACTCCTAAACATCACAAGATCTTTCCTATTACAAATCACAACCTTGAATTCATAAATCAAATTTAAGGTAAAGTTGAAAGTCAAGTCTTGAGTTTTCTTTCGAACATTTTGAGAAAGTCTCTTTGAGTCTTTTTATTGAAGAGTCTTCTACAATTTCTAATTACTAGTTTCAAAACTCGAGCAAGTGAGTATGAGAGTGAGGAGAATGTATTCATTAGTCTACTTGGTCGTCACGAGATCCTTCATATCATGAACCATAACTCTTGAATCCATAATTCACATTGAAGGGAGAGTTAAGAGTAAAGTTCAAGAAAGTTGTTGAGTTCAATTGTGAATCCTTTGAGATCAACTATCAGTTTGAGCTAAGTTTTGAGGAAGTATGTATGAGAATGAGAAGAGTCGTATACAGAGTTGCATATTGTTATGTAGACCCTCGAGTTGAGTCATTCATGCTCATAATTCCGAATGAACTTCATAATTTGAACATCTTTGAGAGGAGTAGTATCTTTAAGTTCTAAGTCTTGAGTATTGAGTTCATAATCCTTTTGAGATTATATTCCTAATCGTGGGACTACTACATGTTATCCATGAAGTCTTTGAGTTGAGTTGTTCATGCCATAATTCCGTATGAACCCTCTGAGTCGAGTATTTTGAGATGAGTAGTGTCATTGAGTATTTGAGTTCTATGTATGGTTATTGAAAACATTGAATTGAGTCGTTCATGTTCATAATTCCACATGAACCCTATGATTTGAGTTATAAATTTTGAAAAGCTTTTTAAAGCCAACACTTGAGTTCTTAAATTGATATTTGAGAAAGTAAAGATGAGTTTTGAGAAAAGAGTTTTCGAAAACATGATCGATTAGTATGACAATCGAGTATGCCATCAGTGTATGAGAAGTATGGTATCTAGACATACCATCAATGTTTATGCAGTATGACTTCCCGAGTCATCAATGATCATATTAAAATATAATTTTTGATATATTTTTGAGAGAGTTTTCAAGCATGAGTTGAGTAAGAGTAAAGTTGAATTCATTTTCTTTAAAATGATATATGAAAACTAAGTATTCCCAAGAGTAAATGTTTTCACATTTAAGATGAGAGGAAACACCGTTTTCCAAAAGAGTTTTGAACAATTTTAGTACCATCTCTTTTAAGAGAAAGATCTTTGAGTAATAATCTCAAACCACAGAAGAGTTCTGTTCTTAAACATCTGAGCTAGTATATTTTAGGAGTAGTATTGAGCATCGATATTGGACAGAGTTCAGATAACTCACATCACCCATAAACCATGTAGCCATCATAGGTAGAAAGGGTCATACTTTTTAGATGATTCCTTATTGCTTTTAGCATAGACTAGTGGATCCACTTAGTAGTTAGGTTCTATATCCCTGGCAAGGTATAAGACGACCCTGGCAATGTGAGGCAAAACGTTGTATCATCACATAGCTCATAATTGATGGTTGTTGGTTAGAGAAACTCCCACAGACATTGTTTATTTTGTATTTTCATATACAAATAGAGTTTATATTGTATCCTTGCATACAAACTGAGTATATTGTATTCTTAAATACATTTAGTTGCTTTCTACTATTTTAAAAGCTTCCCATATAGTGCATCTCTTATTGTTTCTTTATATGGAGTTGAGTATCCAGAGTTCAGTATCCAAAGTCGAGTGTCTCATTATTTAGTGGAGCCTTATTTCACTAAGTTGAATATCCTATTATTGAGTTGAACCTTATTTCACTGAGTTGAATATCCTATAATTGAGTTGAGCCTTATTTCACTAAGTTGATCCTATTATTGAGTTGAGCCTTATTTCAGTGAGTTGAATATCTTATTATTGAGTTGAGCCTTATTTCATAGAGTTGATTATCTATTCATTGAGTTGAGCCCTATTTTCTTTGAGTTGAGTTGAAGTATGCTTCTTTGAGTTGGGTTGAGTTGAGTTGAGTGAGTTAGGAAGAGGTAAGTTTGTTCTTTTCCATTAGTTCAAGCTTATGTTATGCTTTAGAATTCCCCTTACATGGTCATACATTCCATGTACTGAGCCATTTGTCCTGTATTATTTCATGATGCAGATACAGGTACTCAAGATCATCAACAGGCACTTTGTTGATACCATATGCAATTCGAGTTAGCTATGGTGAGCCTCCTTGATTTCGGAGGGTTCCACTTGTATTTCAGTTATATTAGTTGCTAGGATGTCGTGGGTCTTTTCTCGACTTCCATCTTTGTCAGTTAGAGGCTTCATAGATAGACAATAGAGTTTCAGAAGTCTGTTCATTTATTTTCTTAAATGTTCTAAAGACTTGAGTTGCCTATTTTTGGCTAGTTGAATACTCCCTCCATTTCAAAAAGAGTGCCTTGTTTGACTTGGCACGTAATTTAAGAAAATAAAGAAGACTTTTGAATCTTGTGGTCCTAAATTAAAGTTATGTCAATTGTACAAAATTTCCCTTTAATCTTGTGCCCTTAAACATGCCACGTGGAAAGCTGAAATTAAAATGTTACCAAAAAAAGAAAGAGGTCATTCGTTTTGAAATAAACTAAAAAGGAAAGGGGGCCATTCTTTTTGAAACAGAGGGAGTACTATTTATATTAAGAGTAGATCATTTGAGTTAAAGCTTTGTATTTGAGTTTCATGAATTTTCAGTTTTAAGCTTTGTATGCTTGAGTTAGTCTTCCGCTTATAGTTAGCCATGATGAGGGTTTGCTTGGGAACTAGCAATGGTTCTCGAGTACCGGCCATGTCCAGGGTGTAGGCTCGGGTCGTGACAGGAAGGGGGTAGTATTGATATAGTTAACAAGCCTTGATAGAAGTATCATGGGGCTACAAGTTGAGTGGTGTCGAGAATGAAGTAAGGGTGTGTTGTGAGTGTTGATTGGGTCAATAGTGGTCATGTCTGGAATCTCTCCTAAGATATAGACGGTTAAGCTATGAGTAAGAACGGAGAAGGTAAGGGGTTATAGTCAAGTACTAGTATGTTATCAAGCAATTGGGATTATAAAGGTGGAGGAACGAACAGTCTTATTGCATGGTTCTTGCTAGTCGATTTCTTATCTTATGAGGTAGGTATTAGGTTGACCGATGATGCCTACCAGTATGTGTGGTTGTACTGATACTACTCGTGCTATGCCTTTTTGGCATAGTCTGGTTGTAGGATCAATGATGTTTCATAGGTGAAGACGAAGGCAATCTCTAACAAATTCTACTTTTCCTTCCGCATGGTGGGAGCTGCGTCATTTATAATTTTGGTATGCCTTGTTCTGTTAGTAGCTCTTGTACCTGTTTAGACTAGATCCATGGGGTGTTAATTACTTTACAAGTCTTAACTGAGTTGAATATCTTATCTTTGAGTTGAGTATCTTATTCTTGAGTTAAGTTTAGTTGAGTGAGTTGAGAAGAGGTAACTATGTTTCCTTTTTATCAAGTTCAAACTTATGTTATGGTTTAGAATTCCCCTTACATGCTCGTACATTCCATGTACTGATCCATTTGGCCTACATCATTTCATGATGCAAATACATGTATTCAGGATCATCAACAGGCGCTTCGTTGATATTACATGCAGTTCGAGTTAGCTATGGTGAGCCTCATAGCTTTCAGTAGGTTTCACTTGTACTTTCAGTTGTATCAGTTGTTAGGATGTCGTGGGTCTTGTCCCGACTTCCATCTCTGTTATTTAAAGGCTTTATAGATAGATAGTAGAGTTTGAGAAGTCTGTTTCATTTATCATATTAAATGTTTTAAAGACTTGAGTTGCCTATTGTTGGCTAGTTGAATATTCTATTTTTATTCAGAGTTATTCATTTGAGCTAAAGATTTGTAATTGAGTTCAATGACTTTTATTCAGTTTTAAGCTTTTGTATGCTTGAGTTAGTTTTCCGCTTGTAGTCAGCCAGGACGAGGGTTCGCTTGGGGACCAGAAATGGTTCTTGAGTGTCGGCCGCGTCCAAGGTGTAGGCTCGGATCGTGACAGTAATTGTACTATATATTATAGTTATTATTCTAAAAATATCAATTCAGTAATCTTTTTGCTTCAAATTATGTTAACCCCAGGCTACAACTCCTCTATATCCATACATTTCTCTACATATGATATTTATTTATTTCACAAAAGTAAATAAGGAAATTCAAGTATCTATATCCTTTTGATGTTTGCATTAACAATCCGAGCCGCTTCTCTATCTTTTTTCCATCGCGACTTGACTTTCTAATCGTGCAACTACTTCTCCTGCAACTCAAATTATTTCTTCACCTCTTTTTCATCAAACGCTTCACCAAAAATTTATTTTTAGCATTTGAAGATTATATAAGCATATCATTTCTGTTACTTCATCACTGCTCCTCAAATTGACACAAACAAAGACATCTAAAACACCTAGCTTGAATTCCTTAAGCAGTGGAAAAGAGGAGAAAAAATCCGACAATAATTTAGGAGAATTATGGGTAAAATAAAAAGGGTCGATATTATATATTTAGCTGGCCGGGTCATTAAATGGTTTAAATGAATATTTTTTTATTTTTAAAAATGTTAATTTTAAACAAAAAATTTATATCAGCATATTTTAATTAAAAAATTAATAAAATAGGTTAAGTGATTTTGTAAGTAAAACACTCATAGTTGAGTGACTTTGTATGTAAAACACTCATAATTGAGTGACTTTTGAGTTAAAATTCTTAGTTGAGTGACTTTTTGAGAATTGTTTTTTACAGTTAAGTGACTTTTGAGTTAAAACTCAATGTTGAGTGACTTTCTAAGAGAAAAATGCATAGTTGAGTGACCATCTGAGATATTAACTCTAAGGATAGATAACTTCTAGTAACCATAAGGAATGACCAAATAATTAACTCCTAATAACGGTAAGAAACCGCTTAATGCCCCATAGGTGAAAGCTCCAGGAATTTGTGAAGATGCAAATCATTATCTTCTCCTATCTTTCCTCGCTTCTTCCTCCTTGGATCAGTGTGGAAGATATGTGCCTTATCTTATTCTTTCTCCTTATGTAAAATATATGATTTTATATAATCTCAAAGTTTATGGCATTTGGGTAATTCTGTTCCGCTATCTGTATAGGTCATAAACATGGATGTATATACATAAGAGGACCCGATCTCGATATGAATAATATCTATTTGAAAATCCTCTATTAGCCAACAATTTCAATCTTTTTCGTTCTTAGAGAGCATATTGAGAAATTTTAGTCATGTTTTGCATTTCTCTTTAACCGTTTTACATCATGCAAATTTTGAGTTAAATTATAATTCATAATGTAAATATTACATCTATATTTGGTTAACAATCTAATACCAATAGGTCTTCTACATAAAGACACAAACAGTGTTTTCAAAATCATTTTTTGGGTGAGTCCTGGGAGAGTTTCGAGGTGAGGCATACCAAAAACGCTTCGGAGCGCAAATTGAGGATGTAGATCTATAGGGCATAAGTCTTAGAATTTGGGGCATTAGCTCCAAGCTTAAAAATATAAGCTCTAAGCATTAAACTTACGCCTGAGCGTATGAACTTATGCCCTGGGCGTTAATATTTTTTTTGTTTTTGAACCTTTTTTGCGTTAAATCATATTTTTTATTATTAGTGTAATGATATTTCTCAAATGGTAATTGTAATATTTTTTTCTTCATTATTGGTTA
>JAJONQ010028238.1:0-60286 GCA_036250385.1 Solanum microdontum | reverse complement strand
CTGAATGACCTCGACTTTTTTCTAATGACCAAGTAAGCACCAAGATACCAGACGTTTTAGTTTTTTTTTTGATTTGCATATAGTCATTTTCTACTAAGACTAACTCTAGAAAAAAATGATGGTAACTAATCTTTTCCATCTAGAAGATAGTACATAGAATTGTTGAATCCACCTTCATCTCTACTAGTTTTCTTGTTCTCATTGTCTATGATCTTAAATAAAACTAGTTAATACTCAATCAAGCAGAAGTATAGATACTGCCTTTAGAAAGTAGAAACTGATCTCATGTCGGTTGGTTGTTATATGTTTTTCAGAATTTATGTATAGTTCTGTAGCTTGAGGTTATGATGGACGATTCGATGTTGGATAGCTGACTTGTTTGTTTACTGTTGTCTGGGATTCTTCACAAGTGTTTTTGGCCATAGTTCCTAATTGTATGATATTGGTTTTTGAAGCTGTGAAATTGGTATGATGTTTTAGATTCGCCAAAGCTGTTACGAGGGGTGTTCATGGGTTGGTTTGGGTCAGCTATTGGTCAAAACCAAAACCAAACAAACTTAATCGGTTTTAAAATTATTGAAACCAAACCAAACAAAATATAATATACATTTATCGGTTTGGCTATTTTTGGTTTTGGTTTGGTTTGGTTCGGTTATTCGGTCATTAACCATACATAAAAATAAAAGAAACAATTCATTCAACACATGAAAAAAGTGACAAAAATCCATTCAAATGAAAAATAGTTAGAATGACTGGCATTACAGAACTTTCGATCATTGAATTTACTAAATAAAACTTCAAATTGACTATGTGGCACAGAAGAAAGAGACAATGAAATTTCCAGTCCCACAAAGAATTTCCATAGACACTTATATACATGAAACCAATAAGAAAAATGTTCTCACCTTGGACATTTTTTCTTTCATTAGTAAATTATAAATGAATTTTGATGAAACATATATAAAATTTTTAAAATTATTTATGAATATAATATATTATGTATGCATAATAATAAAATTTATGTATATAACTTGTTGTTTCGGTTCGGTTATTTCTTCGGTTTTTTTCGAACAAAACCATAACCAAACCAAATACTATCGATTCTTAACAATCTAAAATCAAACCAAACCAAAACACAAATTAAATCGGTTCATTTAATCGGTTTGGTTTGGTTTTTCGGTTTGGATTGGTTTTTATCCAAACCATGAACACCCCTAGCTGCTACTTCCGTTCTTGGTCTATTTTTGTGAAATACAGTTGTTCATGTGTTTACACAGTTGAAAAAAAAGTTGCCAAAATGACACTTAGATCTGAGTTCAGTTTCTGTTATTCTCTCTATGGTGCTTGGAGCTCATTTCTGACATGTCCTTATTTATATGAAAGATCACTCGTCCAAACTTTTGTATTGAATTGTCATTGTTATAGCTCTTTTATTTATAGGAATTATTCTCCACTTCACAAATGTTATTCCTTCAAATAAGCAATTATACACATTCCGTTATGTTTGTGTAACCTCAGGAGCAGTCGCATTAGTGTACTCTGCTTTCTTCATTTTGGTTGACATTTTGAACTGGAAGTACCTATTTCTACCACTAGAATGGATTGGTATGAATGCCATGCTTGTTTATGTGGGAACTCTCCTTTATGTCATCTTTGCTGATATATTGTTTTGGGCTATTGTTGCTGGCCTACTTCATCGATTAGGCATATATTTGGAAACTTTACTTCTGATGAAATTTGCATCTTTTGCGTGCTTATTATATAAGATTTGATGTAGCATTGTCCTTGAAACTAGAAAGAGCTTCATCTAGTCGTGGGTCTCACTGTGATTTCTCTGTGAGAACAAGTGACTAAGAAGTTCAATACATCTTGCACACCAAATGAACAATACAAATATCATTGGTTTTTCTTGCTCATAAAAAATAAAAGAGATGCACAACTGCTGATGGAAGAGTTTCTTTCAAGCCAACATTATTCCAGAGAACCCTATAACAAAGAAGCTCATAATGCTTACTTCATTAATTAAAATTTTCTACACAAGTGCACATAAGTATCTTTCTGTATTTTTGGACATCTACTTTATATGTTGAATTTTCTACACACAAATAGTATTTGAATTCTTGGTAAATGCATCTCAATGATTTCATTGATTTTTCTTATGTTCCACAACTTTTGTGGATATTTCTAGATAACACGTGGTGATGTTTTAACAACTTTTGGGGTGAGCGATATATCTAATTCTTGTATAAATTTGATATGTAAACCAATAGTTATTTATCGTTTTTAAAAATTTTGAACTAGTAGATTTTGAAGGTTGATGTTTCAAGTCAAGATACAAGCTTAGAAGAAATGGGCAAGCTTGTTATTAATTTGCTACGAATGTTACGCAAAACTCGATAGTACATAGTCTAACTCGGTTGTTGGCTAAGTTTTTTGAAGAACATATTGAAACAAACATCATTGGAGTTTGACCAATTTTTTATTAATCGAACTCTTAATCTCTATGTACTTGTTTCTATCTCCCTATATCTTTTTTTTTATCAAAAGTTTTAATTAGTAGAAATTGAGTATTTGTTGAATAAATTTTTTTATTGTGACACCAATTGATCTAGGACCAAAAACATCTCGTCTCTAAAGAATAATCTAGGACTAGACGTGTTTCTCGTCTCTAAAGAATAATCTGCGACTAGAAATAATTCTCATCTCTATAACGAATCAAGGAACAAATCATTCTTGTCTCTAAACATACTCAACGACCAGGTCATCCTCATCTCTAAACCTATTCAACGACCATGACATTATCGTCGCAAAAGATAATCATGGACCAGGTTGTTCTCGTCTCTAACGATTACTAAGACCAGGTGTTCCTGGTCGCTAAAAAGATTTAACGACTTGAAAATAGAATTTCCCAAGTCTATTTGAGACTAGATATGTAGTCTCTAAAAAGATTTAACGACTATATTTTTTCCCTTCTAAACAACCATTTAAGGATCAATATTTTGTTCCCGTCACGAAAGATATATAGCGACGAAGGCGGTTGCGACCAACATTTTCTAGTCTCAAATTTCCATTAGGGACCGGATTTAGATCTTCAAGGACCAGATTTCCCTTCTTTAGAGGTTGTTTTTCTTGTAGTGAAACTCATGAGATGAAAGCTCCTCTGCTAATGCAATAGGTTGGGTTTCTAGTAGCAATCTCCCTATCCCATAACTATGTGCCAAACATAGGTCTTAGCCAGTGGATCCACTTAGAAGCTAAATATGATTAGTTCTACCTTTGGCAAGTAAGAACGCCTTCTTTTGGTGTGGGGTTATATGACACCGTATTTCATGTAGCTCACATGGTGTATGTTGGTTATGGCTAATATTCCCTAATAACAATAAGATAATGAATATGAGAGGAACTATACTATGACTTCTTGATGAGTTTACTTGGTAGGAGTGGGGGCACGGGACTTCACTTTTACATTGCACAAAGAGACTTATTAGGATGTTGTGGAATGGTTTCCTTATGGTATGATAAGATATAAATAGATGACTTTCCTTATGTTTAGTTCATGTACTTGTATAATTCCTCATTTATGATTATGGATTACGGTAAGGTTGAAGATTATGGTAATGAATATGTGGCTTCAAAGAATGCTTAGTAAGGTTGGTATTATAGGATGCCAACCATACATTGCACAGCTTTTCTTACAGGTTGCTAAGGTACTGATATTACTATGTTATGAGTGTATTGTGACTATAACTTGTCTCCAATGATGTAAAATGCATATTGGCTTTCCAAACTTGATAAATGCATACTTCCAAGATAAATGTCCTATTTAGCATATTTAAATGTTTTGATGCATGTTTCCATACTTAGTACATATATGTGCTTACCCCTTATATACTACATACTATGAGTATAGGTCCCGGATGTTGATTCATTGCTTCCTTCTTCAAAGTAAAGCTTGGGTCGACTATTGCCTAAGTATTGGTGAGTCCTCCAGTTCGAGGACTAGATGTTTATCTCAGTCTTAGTTTTAGTGGTACTTTATTACGTTAAATATTTCATTGCTGTAAACGGTTAAGTCCCTAATTTTGTACTCTTATGTTTAGATGGAATTTTAATGAGACAAGTCTAGTATTTCCACAACTCTTTATATATGAAATTTGAAGTTTGACTTCTATTTAGAAAAGTTTTAATTTTCTGCATTATTTCTTAGGAAATTATGTGTATGATTATGCTAAGGGCTTGTATATGACCCCTTCGAGGTCAACTACTCCATGTTACGTGTAGGGGTAACCTCGGGTCATGATAACACATTCAATTAACACCTTGGAACAGTTCAATATGCACAGTATAGGTTTACCTAATGAAATCAGACAATCACATGCATCGTATGTCTTCACGATCAAAATAATACACAATTTAAATCCAAAAATGAACAATAAAAATTGAAAATCAACCTTGGTATGAAGCAGAAATTGAGGCAAAAAGAAAAATGGGGTTTGGTTGATAGCTATATCAAGCAAAAACATTCCTCAAACTTATAAATCAAGTACTAAATATTCACAATCACTCGAATAAGGTAATGCAAGAAAAGGGAGAGAAAAAGGCCTAAAGATGTCAAATGGTTTTCTTAATGCAATTGAAAACACCCTCGGCCTTTTATATCAAACCCGTTTGGTGGTCACGACTTATGTTGCCGAATGACGAGTCCTAGATTTGGACTCATTTAGGGCTTTGTTTTGATAAATTTAGTGTCCCCAGTCATTTAATTTATGCTATGAAAGGATGTGTAAACATTGGTTTTTAGTTATGAGACTCGACGAGCAAAACAAGGACACTAATAGGCAAAAACAAACAAAACAAGCTGAATAAGGGGAGAAGGGGAAGCCTACCGAGTTGCCCCTAGATCACCTAATTTTATAGTACACTATGCTTCAAACGAGAGAAATTTGGGCGAATTGTGTTCTATATCGATGACTTGCTAAATTTATCGGCGAAGCAAGATTGTATTGCCAAACGCACTAAACGAGACAAATATGAATTTAAATTGTCAAGCCAAAGGACTAAAGGGAAGATTACGGAAGTGATCGGCGACCCCGATCTAGACCGCCTTAAGTTACACTGCATTAGAGATGAGAACATGAAGAAAGAAGGCGATGGACAAGGACGATCGGCGAGTCGTCAACTGGTCTGCGAAGCCTGACTTTCCTCGTCAATCAACCCCAAAAAACCACATCTCAGATCAATATAAATTTATTTTTGGAAGAGAGAAAAGGCATCAAGTTAAGGTGGAATGAAATACAGAGAGTAAAAACATTGTTCTTGTTGATTTTTAGCATTTTCGGTGAGAGATTTCAATTGGGTGTCGTAATAGACAAATATTTATTCATCTTAGAACTTCAAAAATTAATACGCAGATATGGAGCGTATATTAGATACTGAATTTTCCCCTTTTATGATAAGTAGCTAAAACGCAATCTTGGGGGTTTGACAATATGACTAATTGTTGAATTCAGCTTGATGGGTGTTAGTCATTATCTATTCTAGTGCTAATTCGAAGTGGGTCTGAGTTACTGTTGTTGTTTCATTGCTCTATTGTATGTTATTTCAGTATGATTAACTGTTTTATTCTTGCTTGAGAAAGAAGTGTAAAACTAAGGTGATAAGTTGGCACTCGTAGTTATTGGGTCATGGTGGGTTCAGCTCGAGAGAGTGAATCCCGAGATTCATTCTATGTATTCAGCTCAAAAGACCGAATATAGTGAGGTTGTGGGCTGGTCTCCATGTTTAGTAGATTGAGGTTCGAGAGAACTCAATTGAAAGGAGGTGGTTGTTCAAGAGAAAAGTACCTCCTCTAAAGTTCATATAACCAATGAAGAGATAGTGCTTTTGGTTATTAACTAACACCTACTGGGTTGAGTTTAGCTATTGATCGGTCAATCCCTAAGTATCGTTCTCCTATTTGATTACTCCTAATTGATTGTTGAGGTTGTTCTCTGATCTAAAACCCCTTTTACCTTGACATTGATGTCACCCTTCTAATTTTATTAATTGTTTCAGATAATTTCTATTCCTTCAGCTGCTCAAATCACTATTCTAACTTCAGACTTTAATTCAAAATAGAACTATTTCTTGCTGGATCGACCCCAACTCTCTTGTTGGGTTTATACTGCTTAACTATCTTCTACAACTAGTATCGGATAAGGTATAGTATCTACATTAATCAAAATAGCTCTGCTGACGGGGAGTGGTGTTGTTTAGATTCTCTTATCAAAGTTTAATTTGTGATTTTGTTGGCTGTAGTTGAATCAATTTGATTTGTTTTGTGTTTGTGTTAGTTGTGTTGAACAGAAGAAAAATGGGTGAGGCAGAGATTAACTGTATCCAAGTGGGCCACTAAGGTGATATTGATGATCTTAATAGTGTGCATAACCCAATTCTATTGGGCAAAATTGGTGTAATCTGTCTACCGCCAACCGAAGAGAATTCTATATTCCATGTTACTAGCACAACTCTCCATCTCCTTCAAATGAAGGGAACCTATGGAGGGCAGACTGACGAAGACCCACATGAGAATGTTCAGAATTTTATATATGTTTGTGGTCCGTTTTCATTCAAGAATGTTTCACAAGAATCAGCCCGTCTCACGTTATTCCCATTATCTCTGACGGGTGAAGCTAGCAAATGGTTGGCTGAGTTACCGACGAATTCCATTACATTTTGGGGGGAACTTACAACGACATTCAATGTGAGGTTGTTTCCCCTATCGAGGATAATGAAACTCAGAGACAACATTCAAGGTTTCAAGCAATTGTAAGGTAAACCTATCCACGAAACGTGGGTGATGTTTAAGAAGCTACTACTTCAATGCCTGATTCACGAACTTCCAAGCAATTTGTGGCTAGAAAACTTCTAACGAAGTCTTGATTTGGTAAATAAAGGAGTAGCTTTTCAATTGGTTCGAGGTGGAATAATGTCGCAATCATTTGAGGTGGCTTCGTTTCTTCTGGATAAACATAATGAAAATAAGTCAAGAATGGTACACTCAAGAAGATCAAGTTTTACATTTTTTCTTTAGGATGACTCAAGAACAACGTGATAAAGAAAGAGAAAGGGGTGAGAACATCAACAAGATGTTATCCCAAATGGAGCTACTACGAGCACACGTGTTAGAAAATGTGGACAAACTCAAGGGATCAAGGGGAGTGTTTAGAGTTGAGGAGGGTTTTTCGTCGGGATATTCCAAACTGGGGGAGAATCAAGGTCAGCGCTTTCACAGATTTGAGAAGGGTTTCCGCCCAAGCTACTTGAACCTGGGCAAGAACTAAGGTTGGAACTCTCACAAAGAAGAAGAGAGGAAATGATAGTGACCCTTGGAAAAGAGAATATGATCATGATGAGGATAACACACAATTGAGTGAGAGCCCAGTGTCAAACGGGAGTGCAAGAGTCTCCGAGTGGATGATTTTTCGTCTCCCATCCTTGAAAAAGTTGAGGGCTCAGATGACTTGCTAAAAGGTATGAAAGCTAATTTCTCGTCATTAAACAATAGAGTGAACTCTCACTCTGGTGCAATCAAGCTACATGAAGGTCATTTGAGTCATCTTTCAGTCCAATTGGAACCAAAAGTAATGGGGGAAGGCGAAACCATACATATAACTACTTTGGTGGAGGATGGTGATAGAGATTTGGCTGTGGTTATTCGAAGTGGAGAGGTAGTGGTAGGTGATATGAAGGGTAATGATGAAGCACAATCTCATGGCACAAGTAGGCCTTATCATAGAAGATCCACCACTATTGCCTCATTGAGGCTTAGGGTTAGTCACCCTATCCTTGTTGACCCTTTGAGCACTAGAGGAGGGTTGGTTGGAGAACCTTTTTTTGAACCTTGGTCGCCCTTGACCGTCAAACTTACCCTTGGAAGAATTCCCATCATCGGTCCTTGTTCCTTTCACTTCCTTATTTTTCTTCCTAATACTTGTTGAGCATACACCATTAAACATTACATATCCATATTATCATGTAGCATTGCCGCACGCTTCTTCTTCAATCTAGTTGGACACACCGGTCACAAGGCCACTCATCTCATCTCTCGTATTCACCATTAAGGACGGAGCATACTTGGACAACTTAGTGAATTTCAGAGAATATTCTGGAGCACTCATACCAACTTGATGAAGGTTGATAAATTCGTCCATATTTCCTCCCTACTTAACTCTGGGAAAGAACCTATCAAGGAATGCTTTCTTGAACACCTCCCGATCTATGGGACACGCTTCAACCGGTTTATTACCCTTCCAATAAGTATACCATACTTGGGACACATACTTCAATTGAAAAGAGGCTAGCTCCACTACCCCAATAGAAGTCACCCACTTTGAAACCAAAGAACATATGATGGCTCATTCTTGTGAAGTCTCTCAACCTTGAAACCACGGTGCTCACATTAGGGTTCACAAGAACTCTAGCATCCCTATTGAATTGAGCCATTATAGCTTGGGCTTGAGTTGTCACGGCTTGATCTTGAGTCATCATGGATTGAGTCAATGCTAGGAGAGTCGTCCCTATTTCCACATCTTTCACAGCTCCCTCATCATTAGGGGCTTGAGGAACTTGAGGCTCTTGAGGACCTTGGGGAGGAACTCCCTCATTCGCAATCTCCTCTTCCATCCTTCTTGTAGTCTCCTTTCTTGTATTCATATCTTATAGATACAATAGAAGGGTTAGGAAAAAGACTGCATAGAATTAACACTCTAAGGCACGACTAAAGAGTAATGAAAGAAGTAAAATTTCCTAAACATTTTATAGCCACTCATTCATAAGTGTAGCGCGCTTCACACTCATGAACAAGACTCTACTATACCTTGTTCATTAGACATCATCCTAGAATCATTCTAAACCTTGTGCTCTGATTACCAAGTTTGTCACGACCCAATGGTACCCTCTAGATGTAACAAGGTGTACTTAACCCCGAAGGGGTCTCATACAAGCCCTTAGAATAATCATGAACATAAGTAAAAAGAAAAGATGTAGAATTTTAAACGTTTTTTACAATAGGAGTCTTTTTCATAAAAGGAATATAAGAGTCTAGACCTTGTCTCAAAGAAACCATCTAATACAATCAAATACAATCTTAGGGACATAGACCTTTACAACATAGTCTTTTAAATTGAAAGTACAAAAGGAAACTAGAAACGAATAAGCCTTGTCATCGAACCATAAGTACTCACCAAGCTTGGAGAATACTCAACTCATGTATACATATATTCATACATCATCATGTCATAAGAAAACCACGCCATAACTCCTTTATAAGTCCACTTGTGCAATGTACAAGTGAAGTCCCATACCCCCACTCACACTAAGCAAATGTCATTAACAAGTCATAAGTATAGTTCAAATCATGTTCAGATTCATATTCATGGTTCCTATTCATGGAAAGCATGCATTAACTCATAAAGAATCATGTAACCAAACCACATACCATAATCACTCTCAAAGATTACTTGTGCAATGCATGAGTGAAGTCCCATACCCCCACTCACAGTAAGTAAAACCTCTTAAGTAGTCATGGTGCATAACTCATGTTCTTGTTCATAGTTCATATTCTTGTTCTTTTCATGTCATGGATCATGGTACTATCATGTAAGGAAATATAGCCTTAACCGACATAGACCATTTGAGCTACATGGAATCCGATGTCATGCCCCACACTGAAAAGAGGTGTCCTACTTGCCTAAGGTAGAACTAACATGTTTAGCATTTAGGTGGATCCACTAGCTAAAGACCTATGTGGGTACATAATTATGGGATAAAGAGATTACTACTAGAAACCAATACTAACTGAGGTAAAAGGTTTCCATATAATGAGAGAACTTGCCTTGGGAAGCTAGACTTTCTAACATAAAAGTTTCCATCTCATATTACTATCCACTCGGTGCTAAGCTTAATTCCCTTTAATATTTATGTTAAGTATTTACTTTTTCTTCATGTTCATAGAAGAATGCCTAGCACTCAAACCAACATGGTATCATAGTAGCTCATGGATTCATTTTGTGAGAATGTCATTTCTACCTTAGAATCATTAATACGTGAGTAAACCTTTCACATCATGTTCATAGTGTTTCATAAGAATAGTCTTTTAATCAACACAACAATGCTATCATAATCATAGTCCTTTCATGCATATTCATGTGTAAGGGTATAGGGGAGAAGGATCTTGCAACATTACCACAATTACACAATAGTCATAATCAATTGTCAAGCTCCCATAATCAATCAAGCCACACCATAGTTCACAATTTAGAAAGATGGGGGATTCATAGGTCCAAGGGGAATTTTCATCATAATTCAATTAATACTCCATTATTCAAATCACAATTCATCATAATCAACCATAATAAACTATAATAAGACAATTTAAAATGTTTTGGAGAAAGACCTATGCCATAGATTGAAATCCTAGGGTTTTGGGGGAATTGGAAGTCTTAAAAACAAAGTTTAAAGGGGCTCTATGGGTGATAGCTACACATAGATGAAAAAAATACATACCTTAGGTTGATTTCCACAATAAATTGGAGAAGAAAGGCTGCTTTTTGAACCGTAAGCTTCAACTTGTTCTTGCACTTCAATGGCGTCTTACAAAGAGAAATATTGGAGAGGGGAGGAAGTTTCTAATTTTTTAGTTTGGGGAATAATGAGTTGTAAGTCTAGTTAATAGTCTTAAAAGCATTAAATAAGCATAATAAAACCATAAAAACCTTCCCCTAACACTAACTAGTTACTTCAGAATTTACTAACTTACCCTCCAAGTTGGCCCAACCTAGGCAAGCTCTAGTGGTGACCTACGCCAACCAACCTATGGATTGTAGGTGGGCTCATGCCCCGTCCTACAAGTCCGTTGTTTGGTTCAAAGGCTGGTCACCTGGAGGCCTTTACCAATGCCCCACCCCTACGGGGCGTGGATGGACCTACGCCCAATAGGTCATATCTGTAGGTCAAGCTATTTTTGACTTCTTTTTGGCAGCCCCTTGGTCCTCCTCAAGGAACCTTCAGGGGTCCTTGGGGGGGGGGGGGTCATACCTTGACGTTTATTTCCCAAAACATCAGTACTAAGTAGGGGATGTTATTTTACGACTCTTATCTTCACGTTTAACCCCATTTAGGGAACTAGACTTGATGTAAGGCTCTAGCTTAGTTCATTAGTTTTCCGGTGTGTTACAGTGCTTTCCTTTAGGGGTTGGCACATTAGAACTTTAGGCGGTCTGAAAAGCAACTCGGCGACACGCCCAGTGCTCTTGGCGATCCTCAAGCTCGACTATCTTCATTTCTTCCGCCTGGTTTGTTCCTTTTTACCTATTGATGAGTCCACAAATTGGACTCATTTTGGGCAATATTTTGTTAGAATTAGTTTCCTCAAATGCATGTTTTATCTCAACATCTAATGAAAACCCTTAAGTTTCAGGTATTTGGAGTTTGAGGGAAAGCATGGACTCTACTTTGCAAAAAAGGAACAAAGGCAACTGAAAGAACGAAGAACTAAAGATCTGAGAATTGCCCAACCGATTTGGTGAGTCACCAAAATGTCTTACCCTCGCCTTTTGTTCCAGTGTGCTGAGCCCTCAAAGAAAGAATCAAATCGGTGGTGAAAAGGAGCAGTCGGTGTAATGCCGAGAAGTTTTGTGAAGCTGTAATATGTCGCCCACTTATCAAAAACACGATGATGCTGAAGTCTAATGCAAGACGATAATGAACTAAAACAAGGGCGGGTCGCCGAGTTGATCAGCGATCCCGACTAACTTCACCAAGTGATCCTTCGCCACACATTTTTTGAAAACAATAAAGACTAGTTGAAGTTTTCTAGCTTAGTATCAGAGTATAAATTATTATTAAGTTTTATTATTAAGTTTTAATATCCGATTCAGAATATTCTATCTAAGTTTGGAGAGGGTTTTAAAGAACTTGAAGATTCAAAGGGTTTCAACTCCAAGATTTTGGAATTGGGTCTTGTGGATTCTTCACTTATGACTTGTTTTAAGACTTAATATTGCATACCCATTGATGGAAACTGATATTGGTATACATTTTTACCTCTTTTGCATGTGTAGCTAAAACCCTAATTCTTGAGGTGTGATTTTGTGAATATCGGTTAGATTATCTATTGGGTCTTTTTTGTTGATGGTTTATTTATTGAGTAAATGTAATTTCGTTTAGTAGTTTTGGTGGAACTTAATGAAATTGTAGTTGCAAATACGATTTCACCTTTGGATTTTTGGTTTGCGAGAGAAAGAGACAGGTCGTAAAACTAATAGTACTAAATTGATGGCCGGTGGGATTTGGTCGACATGAGGTTCAGCTCGAGAGAGTGAACCCTAATCCTTCTCCCAGACACTCAGCTCGAGAGAGTGAGTGGGCTAAGGCGGAGGCTGTTCTTCATGCGGCAAGTGAGTGTCCAAGAGGAACCCATTTGATTCGAGGTAAGTTGCTCAGGAAAGAATTTACCCCCACTATAGTCTAGCCTAGTCACAAATATTCAACAGATTTATTATCAAAAGCATGTACCCAATAGTTTAGTTTATCCCGTATTCCTATTACATCCCAAGTGAGAATCTCTAGCTTACTATATTGTGCACATATTTAGAAGATACAAACATGCTTAAAGTATTAGACATATGATATCTGAATATTCTAATGAGATGCTAAGATTTAAATAGTTATATATGATCATGTTGAATCGTATACATAACATGATGGGTTGGTTTAGACTGATCCTAATCGAATGATGGTTAATTACTTCTATTTAATAGAATATTCAATTTTTTGCATTTTTGTTTATTTCTCTTTACTTGTTTACAGACCCTCCATTGATAACTGACACTCGTGTCAAACCCTTTACTTTGTCATGTCTTCATTTGATAAAGCCTTTAGCTACGGTTAGCTTTAGCAATTTGGTGCCTAATCACTAATTTTGAAAAACTGCTCCCTTGGGACTCGGCCCCAACCATTGCTTTCGTTACTTTACTATTGTACGATCATAGGCACTTGCATTGGAAGTTGTGTCTTGATTACGCAAATATTAAAATGGTGCCGCTGCCGGGAAGTGTTGTTAAGTGAAATTTTTTTATTAGGTCAAACTTTTCTTTCAATAATCGTAGTCTACTAACTTAATTTTTAGTTTGTTTTGGTTTGAAGTTGTTGATATAGGCTGATACCCTGAGCATGGTTGAGGGAAATGGTGGCAACTCGACTGCGATGAGTCTAGAGGTCGAGAGGGACTTCAAGTTAACCACACTGGTAACTCAGCTGAATGAGTTAGCCACCAAAATATAGAGGTGGAAAATCAGTGCAACAGCCAAGTGAGGTACATACCTCCTTATGAGCGAAAACAAGGAGAACAATCGTGTCGAGGACACATTCCAAATCATTCTCTAAAAGATCACCGAACAAGATCGAATGCTAGAAGAGATGAAGGAGAATATTGAAGTATTGAATCAAATGATTGGCTCCCATTCTAGATCGATCCAAATGATCTGGACACTCATGAGTTATGCAGTGCCTCCTCTTCACTAGGACCAACCCAACCAATGGAGAGTGAATAAGGACTTGTGTCGTGCTACAACGTTAACTAAGGTGCTTCTTGGGAACTAACCCAAGGTTTTAGATGCTTTTGTTTGATTTTAAAGATAATGGTCTATTAGTGGTGAAGGTTTAAATGCTCGAAGTGTTTGGAAAGAGCATATTGGCGAGTAAAATGGTCAGTCGGTGAATCACTGAAATGGTCAGCGTGCCTGACTCAACCCGCCGTTTGGCTCAACTAAAATTTAATTCAGAGTTTGTAAAACTGGACGAGCACAAGAAGCAGTTCAGCGTGTCGCCAACCTATTCGGCGACGTTGATTCAAACCACTGTCTTGACCCCCAAGAAACGATGATCCGACCGAAAATGGCGGGGCAAGTGACTACTTGGCATATCACCGAGTGGATCAGCGTATGAGAGTAACGTCGCCGAATGGACAGTTTATAATGGCCAAAGGTCTCAGAATTTGAACTACTTCACTTTCCCTCATTTTTAAACGTAACAAACTCACACCAAGGTGGTATTTTCAATATTTTGATATTCCATTAGTATTTTAGTTGTTGATTGGTGCTCGAAACTAGGATTTCTTTGCCGCCTAGGTTCTCAATCACGTTTTAATCGGCATTTCAGGTTGGTTCCCAAATCCCGAGTTTACATTCAAAAAATTTGTACTCATTTGCAATAACTGTATCGTATTGTTGTGTGCTAGGCCTCTGTGATAAAATTAGATTTTTTAAATGCCTATTTCAATTTGCAAATCTTGCCGTTATTGTTTTGATCGTCAAATGACCATAATTTTTGTGCTTTTAAATGAATGAATTTGAATTGACTTGTGCTTGCGTGTCATTTAGATTGATTGGGTGAAGTCATAGTAATCCATGTTTGTGCTAAATTACAAAAAATTCTCAATCATACAGCGAGTGACAACACTTATAAGAGCAAATATTGTGAAATGGCTAAATTTGGCAAAATCGGGAAAAATCTAAGTACCACGGGGTAATGGGTAGTATGGGTCTTGTTTGAATTTCGTTAGTGCATGTTTTGGTTTTGTTATCCAGGGATACGGGGTTGCATTTGATAAGGTCGATTGAAAATAGGCACGTTGAGCCGTTCGGTAGGCTGGGTCGAGCTCACCGAACTACTCGCCGGTTCTCCTAAAGAGTCCATCTCACTTTTAAATTCATGTTGTATGTGTTGGTTGAGTGTGTAACTTTCGGAGAGAAGCATGTGGTCGCCAAAAGCACTCAGCGACTCACCGAAAGTACTCGGTGACTCAACGAAAGTACTATTGAACTCTCTTTGAATGCTACCTTGAACCTCTATTATTCTGTAACTTTCGGCATATAAACCCATGATCGCCGAAAGCAGTCAGTGATTCGCCAAAAGGGCCTTTCCATCACCAACTTGCTATAATATTTAAGCCTATTCCTTTGGCGAGCCCGATTCAGTTCGCCGAAGAGGTTCAACGACTCGCCAAATGGATCGGCGAACCTGTCTGCAATAGTTTTTTTGTACTTATGTTCGATTCGCTCCTACTATCTCTCAATCTTTTGCAAATATGGTATGCACAAATCTAACCATGCAACCCAAGACAAAAACACAGGGCATAAATATAAACGAATGGTGGTCAAATCCTCCAAATAGGAGAGGAGAAGAACTCCCACCGAGAGATAAACGAAAAAGGAAGAAGCATATAGCTAGAAAAGGAATAGTTATTGAAATCCAGGGTAATGTTTTAGAACCATAAGATGAGAAGCCTCTGATAAGCTGAAGGGATGAACTCCTCGCTAGATCCCACTCCACATCCACCAATATTCCCTCAGTTGTCACTCCTCCAGTAACAGACTGCGTGCTAGCACAGACACCTCTAGTGTCCCCTACACTCCATATCTTTCCTCCTCATAGACTATTGAATAAAATGAAAGGTGAGGGGTATGAACCATCCTAGAGGAGAGGGTATTACCTACGGAGGGCCTGTAAGGCAAACATCCTGATGTGATTGACACCCTCCGATACTATGAGTTTTAACAGTTTAGAAGGCCCCTAGGCCCTTACATTCCTTCTTGGTCTAGGTAATTTGATCCAACTTATGGGGAGTTGGTGCCCAAGAAGAAGAAGAAGAAGGCAGGTGAGTTTAGACCAGTAAAGTCGGTCATGGTCAGAGCCAAGGAAGTTGAGTGCAACAACGAGTATATTAACACTATATTGGGTAGACCACTTCACTCTGCACTTCGTACAAAGGGTTGCCCATTGTTCAATCCCTTGATGACCTAAAGGGTTGGTTAGCTCCTCTGATTTCTGACACTACCCCGAGGTGGATGGAATGCAGGGGCACCTATTGAGAAGAGGGACTTGAACATCGCTGGCAGGTTCTGATTTGGTTTAATCATCAGCACCATCGTGTCATCCCAGAATAAGTCCATTTTGCACCATCCTAAGGCATCTTGCCTTGGATTTATCTTGTCTATGAGGCGCATCGATCTGGGGTTGTTGATTTCATAAGAGATGGCTATGAGGGCTAACAAGAAGGTGAGTTATCTGCCATACCCAGTCTTGTTCACGGTGTTGTGTCAGCGTGCTGGAGAACCTCGGGACACTACGAGGGAAATTGAGGTCACCCCATATTCCTCCACTGATATCCAGCGTATTGACGTCGATTTCACACGAGAGGAGGTTGACTGGAGGAGAACAGGGTTCGGCAGATATTTCCCCAGAAGTTGATGTTAACGCGTTACCAGCAGAGGCACTTTCGCCTACTGCGGCCTCTGAGCCTTCAGGTACATCTGCTCATTCCTCTTCTTCATAGGTCCTAGGTGCTTCTACCTCCTGCCAGGCTACCAAAATTACTCAAGCCCTAATTCTGAAGATGGGACAACTAACCTATTCAGCGAATGTGAGAGCGACTTGATTGGACAGATCCATTCAAGGGATGACCGATAGTGCTATCTTTGTTGCACTAACCCCTCTTAGGGCCTCTGCTGATGATCTGGCTATTAGAATCACTGCTTGTGAAAGCAGACATGGGGAGACATCCAAGGTTTCGGCTTTGAAATACGAAGTGGCTGATTTGAGGAAGGACGTAGACTATTTGAAGTCTACCGACTTCACTTCATTGATGCCGGGTGCAGATGACGTGGATGCTCCTGAGACCTCAGGGATTCCTATGTCTACCACTGGAGATGTACAGAGATGTGGCAGCCGATATGAGGAGTCGGATGTAGAGACCGACGATGAGCTAATAGTAGTACATGAGGAGGAGATAATGGAGAGCCGAGAGCAGAGCATATTTAGAGATTTTTCAGATCTTGTGGGGACGATTGTAAGGTCGGTGACCCAGACATCGCCGACTCTGACATCCAGAGCATCCCCTAGTGGATCTGGCACTACTATTCCCTCTGAGGTGACTCCGGGCATTGATGGCAAAGTTCATACTGCTACAACGGGCACTGAGGCCCCGATAGATGTAGAGACGGCATAGACAAGACTTTTCTTTACCTCCCTCTCTGTCTTACTTACTTATACTTTTGGATGCTTTTATTTGCATTTGAGGACAAATAATTTTTGTTTGTGGTGGGGTGAGGCCCACCGTTGTGCATATTTATTTTGATCAAATATTTTCAGTTGTGAGCTATTATTGTGCTATTACACTACTTTGTGTGGATGTTTGAGTTTGTGGCTCCTTTTGTTTTATTTGAAAATGATTTTGACCCGTTTGGAAATTTTTGCCACCTCTCGTGTGTTGAATGTGGCTGTTATTTGCAAAATTTAAGTCTCGTTTCCAATCAATACCGATGACTTGAATAGTACACTCAATCGAACGAACATGAATGTGTGGCTACGATGATGTCAAATGAAGGTGCATAGACAGTATGTGAACTCTTTGCATCTTGTTATGACTAGCCTAGTATCGAATTGAATCTCTTGTGATGATCATTGCAGACTAGCGAAAGTGTGGAGTCTTGTTTGACTTATAGTGTAAATACCTAGTGTGATGAGCTTACCTATGAACTATGCATGATGAATCCTAGAATTTGCCCCGTTGGTCTGCTCAACTAAGTGATGTTATCACTTGATATGATCTTAGGCAACTTCGAAGAGTGTGAGCCAATTTGGCATGTACCTCTTTTGTGACCTACCTTGTGAGTGTGTGAACCTCATTTGAAGACCTCTTGAACTTTCCCTTTCTTTGGAAGAAACTTGATGAAAGCAATGACCTTTATTTATCCATCACCCATAATCCTCATGAAGTTGTGGTTAGTTGAATAGCCAACTTAGGTGAAAAGCCTAAGTTGGGGGTCTGGTGGAAAGATAAGGGCTAGTGATGACTTGCTCCGACCTTAGAATTGAATGAAGTGATGCTTAAAAGAGTTTGTATTGGCTTGCTCCAAAGGGGGATATATTGTGCTTAGATAGCAAGGTCGTTGAGTATCCTTGATGTTCATGAGTTAGGTTTGCTTGAAATTCTCACCTTAAGAGGTGTTGTGAGTTGAGAAGTTTATTCCTGATTTGGTAGACTCATATGAGACCTTGGGTGATGTTGGTAATGTTGCTTGTGAGCAGGAGTTGCTTAATGAGAAACTCCTTATTTTATAAGTACCAGTTGGGATCATAAACCGATTAGTTAAGAAATATAAGAGTAAAGAAGTTCCTTCCATGAAAATGTTGAAGCATGGTATTCTAGTAATTACTAGAAGATGCTACTCGAGTGGACAAAGAAGTTCTTCCGGATGAAGGCACGGTATGTTAATAGTTCCTTATGGTTGTAAATGTTTTATTGAGGTCCCTAAATGTTGTAGATGGTTCTAGACAAAGTATAGAAAGATTTCCGCTTGCGTTTATGAAAATGACTTTGATTGTATGGTTTTAAAGATTTTTAAATTTCATACCATTTTTCATATGTCTTATGTTATGAATGCTATGAGGCTTTTATGAGGCTCTTCAAAGTCTTGTACACCGTCTTACGTCCGGGGTGTAAGCTCGGGTCGTGACACACATGGTATCAAAGCACCAGATTTTGGTATGGTTTTAGGATGTCTCAAACCACATCTAGTAGAGTCTTGTTCATAGTGTGAACCGCACCACATTTATGAATATGAGGCTTTTGGATGTTAGGAAAATCTCACTTCTTCATTCTTCAAGTCGTACCTTCGAGTTTAACTCTATAATGTCTCTCTCCTATTCCTTATTTGATGACCTTTAAGATATGATACTTCAAGGGATCATGCTACAACGATCGAGGGAGAAAAAGGTTGGTAGTGATGCCAATTGTGGCTTTGTGACTAGATAGGACTTGATATGGTAGATTTAGATGAAATCCTTTGGTATAGATGGGTTACTTTATGGTTATGTGTAGTGTTGGAGGATTTGATGAATAGTGGTGTATAAGTGATGCCTAAGGGTGTTGAGTCAGTAGACTCCTTTGGTACACAAAACCTACATTGATACCTCAATACACCATCTCGCCCTTATTCAAAATCCATCACTTTCTGCTTATGAACATTTCCCTTCTATTCAAGCAAAAAAGGGTCTGGTCCTATTTCTCTTTAACTTTAGATACTAGTGTTGATTCAACCCCATTTATCACCACTACTCCTCCTTCATTGGAATCCATTAACTTGACTCCCAATCGTGCAAGTCTGTGCATGTCTTTTGCTAACTCTTTGTTGCCTTCCTCAACATGGGCAGTACTACCCATAGATAGTCTCCTCAAAGCATCAGCAATAATATTAGCCTTACCTGGGTGATTGTCATGACCCAGGGGGTGCACCCTAGACATAACATGGCATACAAGATCTCGAGAGGTCTCATATAAGCCACTTAACTTTCATAACATAAGATAATAGAAATAAGCTAAAATTAAAAACTTTTTCAACAATATCAAAGTATTTTATAAAAGAAGTGGAAGTCTAATAAGATTGTGTCAAACCATCTAAAACATAAATATTTTGGGACACAGCCCATACAATACTTTTCAAAACATAAAATGAAAACAACATAAGAGAAATGGTGGCTATATCCTCGATTACTATGAGTTCTTACCAATCTTCAAGTCTTGCTCCACAATGAATCCTAGCCACCGGGATGAGAGTTGATATCGCCGGACCCTACATTTGGATAAGAAATTTAGGCAGGAGTAAGTGTTAGTACAACCATGTACTAAATATGATAGCTAACATAAACATCAACAGAAGCATAAGAGATAACAACATAAGTCATAAACATAATTAATGCACATAATAATCATAACGTAGGACAAATACTTCTTGAAGTAACCTCAACTTATCCTTAGTCAAGACTTGGATCATCCACATCTAGTCAAGAATATCATGGAAGGCAACCCAAGCAACAATTCAACTCATCATATATCACATAATAATCTAGCTTATCTTTTATAAACATGGGGAATCGCCTCTTTTCCTACCTATAAAGGAACATGGGTAGTCTTCTCTAGTCCTTATATGGATTACGGGTACTCGCCTCTAGTCCAACTTACATAAGGATCATGGGTACTCGCCTCTTGTCCAACTTACATACGGATCATGAGTATTAGCCTCTTTTCCGACAACATGTGACATAGGTATTCGCCTCTTGTCATCCTATACGGATCATAGGTACTCGCCTCTTGTTAAATCATATCATAAGAACATGGTGAGTCGCCTCTTCTCCAAGTTTAAGGAATAAGGGTAATCGCCTCTTTATTCTACTTCATGGAATACGGGTAAACGCCTCATATCCATATCATTAGGAGGTCATGGGTAATCGCCTCTAGCTTCATCAATTTCTTAATCATTAGCATTAGATTGATTTTAAGTGGGCAATCCTTTCAAACTAGAATCATTCAATGTAAGAAAGCCTTTCACATTCATAACATAAGCAATTCAAGTGGGAACTATCCCTTCCACAATCAATTACATCAATAGTCAATAATTGACAAAATAATCTTTACTCTCTAAGCCCTATATCTCATAGTCATTATATATGCTCAATCTCAAGCAATTTAATATCTCATACTTCATCGCCGTCTTGCACCATCCTTCGGTATCGTTGTGCTCTAGGTCATTAGGCGATAGAGTACTGCTTCGCAGAACTTCTCGGCAATGCGCCCACTGCTCCCCTTTTTTGCCGACATGATCCGTTCCTTTAGGTTCAACCCACTGAAAAAAAGGCGAAGTGATACCCTTAGGCGACTTGCCAAGTGGATTCGGCAATCCTCAAGCCTTCATTGTCTCGTTCTTTTCAGCCTTATTGTTGCTTTTTGCTCCTAAGTGTCGATGCTTCCAATAAAACTTCAAATACCTTAAACTTAAGAGTTTTCATCATATATTTAGACTAAATAAGCATTTGAGGACACTATTTCTATTCAAATAAAGCCCTAAATGAGTCCAATTTGTGGACTCATCAACACCCCCAACTTAAACGTTTGCTTGTCCTCAAGTAAAACTCAAGTTCAGTAGTTCAAATAGGATGTCTCAAATAGTGCTACACAAGACTAAATCATAAACATACACAACAAGACTCAAATTACTCATGCAAAGATCAATTGTGTACTCAAAGAGTCAAGTTGTGCCACACCATTACCAAAGATTCTCATGCTCGCAATACTTGCTACTTCTGCAAGTTCAAGCTCAACAAAAGGTATCTAAATCTCCTCACATAAAGAATGATTCGATATTTCACACACAGAGGCTAATCAATTCAAGATCACGAATCACATGCAACGCTCACACTCAAAGAGAGGAACACAATGTATGTTTTCACCTTTAGGCTTGCCAAAATTTTCCAATCGATCTTCGGTTCGACTCAGTCAAGATCAAAAAGGTCTTTCGAAGGCTTGTAATGGGGTTGAGTGCAAAGGTATGGTCATTTTGGCTCATTGACTTTTTTCTTATGAGATATGGTATTCTCAAGGCATCCCCTTCTTTTCCTTTATCAATTCTTTTTCTAGTGCTTCTAAGTCATCTTTTTATTCACCTCCATGGATTGCTTGGAAACCCAATTTCTTTTGTACTTTTATTCCAAAACTTTTTTTATGGAGGGTTTCCATCTTTCCACAACACCATGGGTTAAGGGAGACTTTTCTTGCACTTTTTGACTTCTGCTTTCATTTTCACCACGCCGCCAACTTAGGCTTTCTCCTTAGTTGGCTATTCACTAAACCACAAATCAAGAGGATTATAGGTAGTGGGTCAAGTAAGGTCTAGGGTTCATCAAGGTTCTTCCAAAGAAAGCTAAGGCTAAAAGGGTGTTCAAGAGAGTTTCACACGCTCACGGGTAGGCCACAAAAGAGGTATATTGCAAATTTGGCTCACACTCTTCAAAAGTTGCCTAAGATCATTTCCACAGCACACCTTTCTAAATCAATCTGACTAACGAGGAAAATTCTAGGTTTATTCATGCAAAGTTCAAAGTAAGCTCATCACAAAAGGCATTGACACTTAAGTCAAACAAGACCACACACTTTCGCTAGTGTGCAACAGTCATTACAGGAGAATCAATTCGATAAATGGCTAATCACAATGAGATGCAGAGAGTTCACATATTGTCTATGCAATTTCATTTGGTTTCGTCACAGCAGCACGTTCATGCTTGATCAATTGAGAGAACCATTCAAGTCATCGGTATTGATCGAAACCGAGACTTGAATTTATACAAAAAAATTCACTTTCAATCACAAGAGTGGTGAAAATTTTCAAAAAATTAATTTTTCGAAAGGGTCTAAATTATTTTTGTAGTTTAAAACAAAAGGGAGTCATCAGCTCAAACATCCACAAAAAATAGTGTAAACATAATTTTAAACGGAATAAACCAAATATATATATACAAAATACGAACAGAAATAGCACACAAAAGGTGAGCCTCACCCCACCTCAAATAAAAGTAATTTGTCCTCAAATACAATTAGGATAGAATATCCAGAATGTAAACTAAAGGAATATAGAGAGGGAGATAAAGAAAGGTCTTATCTACGCAGTTGTTAGTCTGCTTCAGGTTCTTATTTTCTTTTCTCTCTACTTTAGCTTCTGTAGTGATGTTTGCCTCAACCATGTTATCCAAATCATGTGCTGCTTTGTAGGTATGTATCGCATTGACGAACCCTCGAGCACGTGAAAGGACAGCAGGGTCACTGTGAATCTTCCTATTGGAACTCGCTTCCGTGCTCTCGCTCTTGTCAGTTATTCTGAACTGTTGTGCTCCTATGTGTCTGGGTGGCATGTTCCTTCTTGCAAATTTTGGTCTGGCCATGTCTTTTGTACCGATTGAAATACTACTGAAAAGTTATGTGGCAATGCAATCCAAATCCGCACACAAATCAATGAACCAAAATACTCCAGAAGTGCAAGAAACATAAAACTAAAGTGCAGGTCTGGGTTTTTAACAGATAAAAAGTGAAGGAAAGTGAATGAAGTTGGAACTTTTAATCCTTTGGCTTGTAAAAACCGTCCAATTTTTCACCCACTCGGCGACATTAGTGAAGTGCGCGTACTCATTCGGTGGAACGCCAATTGTTTAGTTTCTCCGCCAAAATTTACAGAAAATCTAGTTTATGGGGGGTCCAAACGGTGGTTTCCATCGTGATCACCGACATGGTCAGCGGTTCGCCACTAATTTCCAAAGCTAGCCGAGTTTCACAGACTCCGATGTTGACGATGTCTTAAGTCAAATGGCGTTTCTAGTCGGGTACACAGACCTTTTCGGTGATCCACCGACTAACCATTTTGATCCCCAATCTACATTTTCCAAACACTTTCCAAACTTAAACATGCACAACCAACACACCATTATTTATAAAAGAAAAAGAAACCAGTAAATAGATTGTGTTGCCTCCCCAACAACGCCTTAGTTAATGTCGTGGCACGATGCGAGTCACCATTTAAGCTTCACTGTTGGGGTTAGCCATATCATCACTGGGAAACCCCCTATTTTTCTATAGATGGAATTGAGGCAAGGCCTGACCCACAAGGTTCTCGAGCAGCTGGACAGCTCTAGAATGAGACTAAATCACCCGCTTCATCCCTTCAATGTCTTCCTTCATTCCCTCCAGCTCTCTATCTTGCGCAGTCACCTTGTGGAGAATGATTGAGAGCATTCCCTCAAGGCATTAAACCTCATTGTCCTTACGACTTCTTCGCTCATGAAGAGGGATTTATTTTTCCTTCCTCTTGCACTGGACTTCGATCTTCACCATCTTTTTGGCCAACTCATCCATCTGAGTCATTAGGGTGGCCAACATGAAATCCTTTTCTACTTCTTAGTTCGTTTCAGCAATTTGATTAAGCAGTCGAGCTGCTATAATATATGGCTGGTTCACAATGCCTCCCGAAAAGAGTTAGTGGACCAACCTCTTGTTTCTGGGACCAAGACTTCTGTAGAAACAGTCTAAGAGGGCTATGTTAGGAATATCATGATTTGGGCATTGGGTGTTCAGTTCATTAAACCTTGCCCATGACTTGTGGAACAATTCACCTTCTAATTACTTGAAAGTGAGGATATGATCCCAAAACCTCATTACCTCTAATGGAGGGAACTCCATTATCTCCCGAGTACTGCTTCGCATACTCATTTGCAACATTTGATCGTAGGTTCAAGATCTTTAACTTGGTTTTGAGTACTGCTTCACATACTCACAACTTGGCCAGAGTGGATTTTGGTTTAAAGAAAGACGGACGACTCGATTAAATCAAACGGACTTGAATCAAGAAGTTAACTACGAAGTAAAACGAAAAAAACACGAAAAGAACCGAAGAAGCTGAAGCCTGAGCGTCGCCAAGCATGGTTGGGGATTCGCCGAAGGGACGCACTCCGCCCTTTGTTCCAGTACACGAAGACCTGAAGGAGAAGTATCAAAAAGGCGATGAAAGGAGCAGTCAGCGCTTCGTCGATTAGTTCCATAAAGCAAAATTATACCCCCCAATGATCCAGAATGCACAGATGCTAAAGGCAAAGAACAAACGGCGATGAACTAGAAAAGAGGTGAATCGCCGAGTCATTCGACGTTCGCGACTAACCTTGCCGCCTGATCCGCCAGCACTATTTTCTGAAGTCTATATATACTAAACTCTTTACTAGTTCTAATGGAGAGAAGAGTGTCAGCATTATTGTAATTTTTACTTTAGCTTTCATATTTTCTCTCAAGCTTTGGAGAGGGTTTTGGAAGACTTGAAGAAGAAAGGAGTTTATCTTCCCCAAATTGGAAGTAGGTCTTCTCTATTATCTTTCTTTGCTTAAATCAAGGTTTAATTTCTTATACCCACTTAATTTCAACACCATTTTAGGCATAATTTCTTATTTCTAGATGAGTGGCTAAAAACCCCAATTATTGGGTTGTGATTTAGCAAATATGGGTTAAGATTGTTGTTGGGTCTTGCTTGCTGATAGGTTAGATGTATTTTAATAGTGATTTCACCTAGTGGTTGGGATTTAATTTAATGGTTTGTAGTTGCAAATACAAAACCACCCATGTGTTTCTGGCTTGCTGGAGAGAGTCGTCGCGAAACCAAGATCGCTAGACTGATGGCCTAAAGAGTGGGTCGACATGAGGTTCATCCCGAGAGGGTGAGCCCTAGTACCATATCCTAACACTCAGCTTAAGAGAGTGAGTGGGCTAAGGCATAGGCTGGTCTTCATGCGGCAAGTGGGTGTCCGAGAGGAGCCCAATTGAAACGTGGTAAGTTGCTCAAGAGAGAATTTATTCCCACATATAGCTTAGCCTAGTTACTATTACTCTACAAATTTTCTATCAAAAACATGTACTCAATAATTTAGATTAACCCTTATTCCGGTCACATCCCAAGAATTTCTCCCTATACTTGATTTCCTTTATACTTTACTATTTTTATTTGATCTCATGACTAAACTCCCATCGATATTTGACACTTTTGTGTCACCCATTGAATTTACTTTGTCATATTCACAAATTTCTCAAACTACAGCTAATTAGAATAAGATTCTCGTCTTACTACTACTTTCACTACCACTCTCTTGGGACTCGACCCCAACCCTTGGTTGGGTTATTATACTATTGCACGATTGTAGACACTTGCATCAGAAGTTGTGTCGTTGATCATGATAAGCATCAAACAATGATGCACTGATAGAAGGAGCAAGCGTGTAAAAAGGATCCCCTTTTTACCTCTCTCTCTGAATTTCTTTACTTTTACTAGTAATTATTTTATCACTTGCATTTGAGGACAAACACTTTTATTGGTGGTGGGGTGAGGCAGACCTTGTTTGCTTGATTATAGTTATTTGCGTTTTATGTATATATTTGGGTTGTCTGTTTCACATTGTGTTTTAAAACTGCTTTGCGATTGTTTGAGCTTATGGCTCCTTTATGTTTTTAAATTGCAAAATGATTTTACGATATTGACCCTTCTGAAAAATTTTCATTTTTCGAAAATTTTCGCCACCTTTTGTGTCGAAAGTGGTTGTTCTTATACAAATCCGAGTCTCAGTTTCCATCAATAACAATGACTGGAATATTGCTATTAATTGAACAAACATGAATATGCGGCTACGACAAGACCAAATAATGTTGCATATACAATATGTGAACTCTTTGCATCTCTTTGTGATTAGCGGTTTATCGAATTAATTCTCTGGTAATGACCGTTGCACACTAGCAAAAGTGTGTAGTCTTGTTTGACTTAAGTGTCGATGCCTTGTGTTATGAGCTTACTTTGAATCATGCATGAATAAACCTAGAATGTGCCCCGTTAGTCTCATTGAATTAGTAAGGTGTGCTCTTGAGATGATCTTAGGCAACTTTAAAGAGTGTGAGCCAAATTGACATATACCTCTTTTGTGGCCTACTTGGGAGCGTGTGAAATTCGTTTGAACTCCCTTTGAGCCTTACCTTTCTTTGGAAGAAACTTGATGAACCGTAGACCTTACTTGATCCACTACCTATAATTCTCTTGATTTGTGGTTTAGTGAATAGCCAACTTAGGCCAAAAGCCTAAGTTGGGGGTGTAGTGAAAACGAAAAGGAGAAGTCAAGAAGTGCAAGAAAAGTCTCTCTAACCCATTGTAATGCAAAACAAAATGGAAACCCTCCATATAAACAAAAAGAAAAGAACAGAAAGAAAAAGAAAAAGTTGTGGAATAAAAGTGCAAAAAGAAATTGGGTTTCTGAGCAATCCATGGAGGTGAATAAAAAGATGACTTAGAAGCACTAGAAAAAGAATTGAAAAAGGAAAAAAAGGGGATATCTTGAGAACACCACATCTCATGACGAAAAAGTCACTGAGCCCAAATGACCATACCTTTGCACTCAGCTCCATTTCAAGCTGTGAAAAGACCTTTTTGGTCTTGAGTGAGCCAAATTAAAAGTCGATCATCTGATTATCGATCTTAAATTGATTAACTTGTGTGTGTGAATATGGAATCATTTTTTGTGTGAGGGCATTTAAATACTTTTGTTGAGCTTGAACTTGCATTAGTAGCAAGTATTGCGAGCATGAGAATCTTTGGTAATGGTTTGTCAGAACTTGAATCTTTGAGTACACAATTGAATCTTTGCATAAGTAGTTTGAAGTTTTGTTATGTACATTCATGATTGAGTCCTGTGTAGCACTATTTTAGACATCCTATTTGAACTACTAAACTTGAGTTTTACTTGAGGACAAGCAAAATTTTAAATTGGGGGTGTTGATGAGTCCACAAATTGGACTCATTTAGGGCTTTATTTTAATAGAAATAGTGTCCTCAAATGCTCATTTATCTTTATATCTGATGAAAACTCTTAAGTTTCAGGTATTTGAAGCTTTAGTGGAAGCATGGACACTTAGGCGCAAAAAGGAACAAAAAGGCTGAAAAAAATGTAAAAGTTGAAGCATGAGCTTTACCAATCACACTTGATGAATCGTCGAAGGGACGCACTTCGCCCTTTGTTCCAGTACGCGAAGCCCTGAGGGAAGTGGATCAAAAGGCGATGAAAGGAGTAGTCAGCGTGTCGTCAAACAGTTCCGCGAAGCAAAAATATACCTCCCAATGATCCAGGACACAAACACGCTGAAGGCAAAGCACAAAAGGCGATGAACTAGAAGAAGGGCGAATCGCCGAGTCATTTGGCGATCGCGACTAACCTTGCCGAACGATCTGCCACAACACTATTTTCTGAATCTATAAATACTTTCTCTTTACTATTTTTTAGAGATTCGAACAATATTGTAATTTTGAGACTTAGAATATTAGCTTGTTCATATTTTCTCTCAAGTTTGGAGAGGGTTTTTGGGAGACTTGAAGAAAGGAGTTCATCTTCCTCAAGTTGGAAGTGCGTACTCTCTATTCTTCTTCCATTGCTTAAATCAAGTTTTATTTCTTATACCCATCTGATTTCATTATAATTTTAGGTGTAATTTTTTGTAACTTGATGTCTTGCTAAAACACCTCATTCTTGGGGTGTGATTTAGCAAATATGTGTTGATATTAATGTTGGGTCTTGTTTAGTGATAGGTTCGATATATTTTAATGGGGATTTCACCTAGTGATTGTTGTTTAATTTAATTGGTTTGTAGTTGCAAATACAAAACCACCAATGTGTTTTCGGCTTGCTCGAGAGAAAGGTCACGAAACCAAGACCGCTAGACTTATGGCATAAGGAGTGGATCGACATGAGGTTCCTCCCGAAAGGGTGAGCCCTAGTCCCATATCCTAACACTCAGCTCGAGAGAGTGAGTAGGGTAAGGCGTAGGCAGGCCTTCATGCGGAAAATGGGTGTCCGAGAGGAACCCATTTGAAACGGGGTAAGTTTCTGGAGAGAGAAGTTATTTCCATCTAAAGCTTAGCCTAGTCATTATTATCTTGCAAATTTCCTATTGAAATCATGTATCCAATGATTTCTATCGATATGTATTGCGGTCACACCCCAAGAATTTTTCCCGATACTTGATTTCTCTTTCTTTCATTGTTTTTTTACTACTTGTGACAAAACTCCCTTTGATATTTTACACTTTGGTGTCACCCATCGAATTTACTTTGCTTTTTATTCGAAAATTTCTTTTAAACTACAACTAATTAGAATAAAATTCCAGTTTAACTACTATTTTCACTACCACTCCTTTGGAACACTACCCCAACCCTTTGTTGGGTTACTATCTTATCGACGATCATAGACACTCGTAATGCAGGTTTGTGTCGTTGGTCATGATAAGCATCAAGTAGTGTGGTTCATATAGATGAATAAAATAAAGAGTTGGTTCGAGATGTTCATAGATTGGCCCAATAAAGTTTTCAATTAGTGGAATCCACCAAGGGCAGTGTTTTGGTTCATAATGGGTCCGAATCATCTTTTGTGACGGATTTGAAGGCTAACAAACACCTTGATCCAATTTTTGTTGAATTGAAAGAAGGAGCACTCAAAAAGTCTGTTGAGGTTTTTTCCCAAGTGGGAGATAGGGTACTTATACATCAAGATCGTTTGTGTGTTCCGAATGTTTGTGACTTGAGTGAATAGATCTTAGCAGAAGCCCATAGTTCTCGGTATTCTATTCACTGGGAGCCACCAAGATGCACCGTGATCTGCGGGAAATCTATTAGTGGAATGGGATGGAGAAAGATATTGCGGGATTTGTGGATAAGTGTCCTAATTGTCAACAAGTGATGGTTGAACATCACAAACCGGGAGGTTTATCCCAAGACATTGGTATTCCAACTTGGCAGTGGGAAGATGGGAATATGGACTTCATTGTAGGGTTTCCACATACACGACAACAACATGACTCAATTTGGGTAATAGTTGATTGGATGACGAAATTTACTCATTTCATTCCTGTTAAGATTTCCTATTCGGCGGAAGATTATGCTAATTTTGTATTTGAGAGAGATAGTAAGGTTGCAAGGAGTCCCCTTGTCTCTAATTTCTATTCGAGGTACCATATTAACTTCTCAATTTTGGATGTCATTTAAAAAAGTTCTTGGTAGAAAAGTTAAGCTTAGCACAACTTTTCATTCCCAAACCGGTAGGCAAGGGGAGTGTTCTCTTCAGACTTTGGAGGACATGTTAAGGGCTTGTGTGATTGATTTTAAGGGTAATTGAGATTACCATTTGCCATCAATTGAGTATGCTTATAATAACAGTTAACACTCGAGTATTGATATGGCTCCATTTGAGGCTCTTTATGGTAGGAGGTGTAGATCTCCTATAGGATGGTTTGAGTTGGGTCAAGTTGTTGTCATAGGTCCCAAATTTGTACATTAGGCCATAGAGAAGATTTGACTTATTAGTGAGAGATTGAGAACGGCTCAGAGTTGGTAAAAGTTTTATGTCGATGTTAGAAGAAGGACATTGAATTTGAGGTTCATGATTGAGTTTATTTGAAAATATCACCCATGAAGGGTGTAATGATGTTTGGGAAGAAAGGGAAACTTATTCCTTGTTTTGTAGGCCCAAACCATATTTTGAGAAGTATTGGTAAGGTTGCATATGAGCTTGAGTTGCCCAATGAGTTGGCATCGGTGAATCCGGTTTTCCATGTCTTTATGTTGAAGAAATGTGTTGGGGATCCAACATCCACAGTTTCCTTGGAAGGTTTGGAAGTTAAAGAGAAATTTGCTTATGAAGAGGTTCCGGTTGATATTTTAGACCAGCAAGTCAAGAAGTTTAGAAATAAGGAAGTTTCTTCCTTGAAGGTATTACGGAGGAATCATTTAGTTGAGGGTGCTACTTGGGACACCGAGGCCGACATTTTGTCCCGATATCCTCATCTCTTTCCTTCTACTCCTACTCTAGCTTGAGATAATGAATTCCTCTTGGTCTATTCTATCTTTTGGGAGTCATGTGTGATTTATGTGTTTCTATGATTTCCTTATGTTATGCATGTTAATGAAAAGGCTTAAGTTTTGAAAGAAGTGGTCTATATGATTTATTTTCGTCATTTTGTTGTGTCTTGAGTATGAGATGCCTACAGACTTCATGAGATGATTGTTGAACATGTATTAGATATTCTTTTTGCGAATGAATTGCATGAAGGCTCAATGAGATTGTGTTGAGCATGCTTTTAGCTTGGAGAAAGTAGTTCCTTCTTGAATATGAGAAATCTGAAATTTTAATTCATATTGGGTTGTTAGATGTAGTTCCTACTTCTTTATGATACATTTAGTATGTTTAGCTTGGAGTTTATATTTCATCCTCGATTATGTGCATTTTGATGAGTTGCATGCATGATGGGTTGCTAGTCTTGAGTCATTTCCGTTTAAGATATACCTACAAATCTCATTCGAGGATGAATGATCCGAATTGGGAGATATAACAACACCTCGTATCTGGAAAAGGGAAAAGGATCAGATTTTGGGAGGTTGCATGTGCCAGCCATAGAGGACAACCACGGCCCGTGAGTTGAACAACAGACCGTAGGTAGGTCCATCGGCTATCTATCCTGCCATGAAAATTGTGGCCAAGAACTACGGCTATACCTACAAACTGTAGGTCAGACCACAGTCCGTGATCGTAATTCGTGGTTCGAGGCCCAAATGTCATGTCTCTGACTACCATAAACGGTCGTGCAGATGGACGGTAGGTCAGTCCACGACCTTGTGATGGGTGGCCTTAAGTCCAGGCAATACTTTTTGAATCTACCAACGGAGGGGCAGGAAAGACCGTAGGTCCACCCACGGTCTGTCGGTCGAGGGGCGTCAGTGGTCAGCTAGTAGTTATTTTTAGCGGTACTTGGGTCTTTTTCTAATTAATTAATTCTTATACTATGTCGTTTTTCCTAAGTGTAGGACCCCTATATATGTTTTTTACCCCAAAATTCACCCATTTACTTCATTCTTCCAAATTCCCAAAAGAAGATCAAATGTCCCTTAGTACCATTTCAAACAAACCTCATCCAATTCTAGGTGCAAACGATCCTTAAGTAGTGTAAAACCCAACAAATGAGTTGGGGTCGAATCCACAAGGAGTCGTAAGTGTTGAAATTCAATTAAGAAGTACAAACGCGATCTAACTAGCTATATGTATAGACATTATCGAAAAAGACATGAAACAAATTAAAAGGGGTGACACGAATGTCAGATGGGGTTTTTTGTTTGCAATTATCAACTAGAAAGCAGTCACATAAAACTGAAATAACAATAACGAAAGAAATTGTTGGGATGTGATCGATTAGGAAAATTTCACTATATGGTTAATTGTAACTACTAATACATAGCTAAATATTAGTGGGTAGGCTAGACTAAGAGTTAAATAGTTTTCTCTTGAATAACTATCCCGCTTCAAGCGATTTCTTTCGACCATCAATAAGTCTAGCAATTAAGAACAACCCACACCTTAATTCATCCACTCTCTCAAGCTGAATGGGTAGGATTGGGTTTAGGATTCACTCTCTCGAGTTGAACCCATATCAACCCAATACCTACAAACCATTAATCACAAGCCTTAGTCCCATAACTTCTGTCTAGAGTAAGCTAAGAACACAAAATTAGGACTACAGTTGCAACTACAATTCATAAATTAAACCTCAACTAATTATTAAACATACTTCAATATAGCGTTTAAATTAGTAATTAACAATACCCATAAGCTAATTTAACCCATAATCACATGATTACACCCAAAGAATAGGAGTTTTAGCCAAACATCATAAAAAGATTAAAAAAACAGTTACCAAATCAACTGGGTAAAAGTATTCAAGCCTTTACAATGCTCCAAATTGAACAAAATTAGTAACCACTTGCAAAATCTCCAAATTAATTCTAAAAAATATTTCAAGTCAACCGAGAAACTACCGAACTTCAAAGAAAATTATTGTAAATGGTAGGAAGCACCTAAATTAACAGTTCAAAATCCAATTTATAGTCCCCAAAAATTAGCCAAGAAGGGCCATTAGGCGAGGTAAGTCGGGATCGCCGAGTGGTTCGGCGAACCACCCTTTGCTCTCTTCTATCACCGCTATGCATTGGTTCTCGGTATCCTCATGGAATGTAATTTTGGTGATCCATCTAGTCACACGAAACTGATCAGTGATTCGTTGAATGCCCCTTTCAAGTCACTGACTTCGTTTCTTCCCTCAGGGCTGGCACACTGGAACTTAAGGCAGATTGAAGAGACACTAGGAGAGTCGCCAAGTGGTCTTAGCGATCACCATGCTCGCCTTTCTCCACTTCTTCAGCTTGTTTTGTTCCTTTTTGCCTCTTAGTGTCCTTCCCTTACCCCTTAATCCACATACTTGAAAATCAAGGCTTTAACATCAGTTTATAGTATAAATTACGCATTTGAGGACACTAAACTATCATAACAAACCTCCAAATGAGTCCAAATATAGGACTCATCAAAACCCCCAACTTAAACTTTTGCTTGTCCTCAAGTAAAACTCAAGATCAACAGTTCAAAAAGGATGTCTCAAATGGTGTTGCATAAGACTCAACATGAATGTATAAAACAAAGTTAAACTTACTCATGCAATAATCAGTTGTGCACTCAAAGATTCAAATTGTGACTCACCATTATCAAAGATGCACAAGTTCACAATACTTTCTTCAAATGCAAGTTCAAGCTCACCAAAGGTACTCAAATGTCCTCACCACAAAGATGATTCCATAATTACACAAAATTTCTCAAGAATTTATAGTTCTGAAATCAAATAAAATTCTCACACTCACAAAGATGAACACATGCATGACTTCACCCAAAGGTTTGCCCTTATTTTCCAATCAACATTCATTTCAGCTCAGTCAAGCTAACAAAGGTCATTTCAAGGCATGTAACAGGGCTGAGTGTCAAGGTATGGTCATTTTGTCTTAGTGGCTTCTACCTTCTTGAAGTACGGTCTGAACATCACTTTCCTCCATTTCTTTAACATTTCAAACATGTTCATAGTCCACCCCATTATTAAACTTCATATCAACTACCGGATACCCCATTTGTTTAGCAATTTCCACTACTTTATTTCATAATTTTCTCATTATTTTTCATTTCTTTCTTCTTTTTTGTTTTCTTTTCGCTTCTCTCTTTTTTCTTTTTTTTTTACATGGAGGAGTTCCCATTTTTCAAAACCATCACTCAAAGGGGGATTTCTCACACTTCTTGGATTTCATTCTCTTTTCACCACACACCTAACTTAGTCTTTTGGCTTAAGTTGGCTATTCAAAGAAACCATGCTTCATGAAAGATATGGGTGAATGGATAATGAGAGATCAAAACTGTTCAAGTTTCTTCCAAGAAAAGGGTAAGGCTTAAGAGAGTTAAAGCAAGGCTCACACATCTCACAAGGTTTACTACAAAAGAGGTATATTGTTAAATTGTTTTCGCTCTTCAAAATTGTTGCCTAAGATCATTTCAAGTGCTTGCATCTCTCAGTCAACCGGGCCAACGAGGAAAATTCTAGGTGTCATCACACAAAATGATCAAAGTAATTTCATCATACAAGGCATTGGTACCAATATCGAACAAGACTCAACACCTTCTAGCTACCGTTTAATGTTAATCACAAGAGACTCATTCGACAACTTGCTAGTCACAATGAGATGCTAAAAGTTCACATATTATCTATGCAACTTCGTTTACCTCATCGTAGATGCACATTCATTCTGTTCAATTAAGAGCACTATTTAAGTCATCGGTATTGATCAAAGACGACACTCAAATTTGCAAGAGAACAGCCATAGAAACACACAAAAGAGGTGGCAAAATTTTAAAATTTTGTTCGAAACAATTTTCATTCAAAACGATAGGCCACAAGCTAAAACAGCCACAAGATCAAGATCAAAACATATATATATATATCAATAAAATAAGCCCAATATTCACAAACATATCAAAAACACAAGAGGTAGGTATAGAAATACCTTACCACCCAACAAAAAGAAATAGTTGTTCTCAAATGCAACTAAAACAAGAATAAAGTATCACAAAATATCAGAGAGCGAGAGGAAAAATCATTATGCCAGGCTAAGCATGGGTGAAGTCAGCATCTCAGTCGTTCAATCTATTGGGGCATCAGTGCCTGGTGTCTCATCATTTGTAGTTACACTGAGCCTAACATAGTAGTATCTCTGAAGGAGGCATGAACAATGAAATGTACCATAGACTCTTCTAAATCAATCAAGCCCTCAAACACAGTCTCCTATTGAACACCAAGCTGCTCTTCATCACTCTCAAACTCGGACTCCGCAGCCACATCATCAGCTCTGTCCTCATCTCCGATGGTAGCCGGTGGCACATTGGAATAAGCTGGAATATTTGTGCTCAAGTCATCAGGGATCTCCACAGTCCTAAAAATCAGAGACATATCAGTGGACTTCAACTGGTCCACAGTTTTCCTCAACTCCGCAATCGCGACCTTTATTAAGATAGTCACCTAATGAGTAGCTCCCTGACCACTCTCACACACCTCTATCCTTGTTGTGAAGGCATCACTATAATATCTAAGAGGTGTCAATGCAACAGTAAGAGCACTCTCAATCATTTTGGGAACCACGATCTGCAGCCTTGAGGAACACACATCAGCCGAATAGGCTAGGTGCCCTATCCGTAACAGCATGACCTGGGTGGATTGAGTTCGGGATGAAGTAGTTTTAGCAGAAGATCTAGGAGGTGGGGGAGCAGCTGAATAACTCAGAGTCACAGAGGGGCAGAGCTTGAAGTACCTGAAGGCCCAGTGGCCGGAGTAGGCAATACTGCCTCTGAAGGTAATGTCTCAATATCAACCACCGAGGATGTATCTACTAGAGCTGCCCTCCGTCTCTCAGCCTCATCATTTTGGTACTCAGATCCAATGCGCCAATGTCACGACCTAAAGGTACCCCCTAGATGTAGCACGATATACTTGACCTCGAAGGGGTCGCATACAAGCCCCTAGCATAATCATAACATTCAAGACATAGAATAATGCAGAAAAATTTAAAACTTTTACAATCGAAGTTCAACTTCTTTTCATAAACGAAAATATGAATCTAAACTTGTCTCAATCACCATCTAGTACATAAGGAGTACAAATAGGGTAAAAATCCCTTTACATCAATAGTAGTCTCAAAGTAGAAAAGTACAATAAAACTAGAAATAATAGCATCTTGTCCTCGAACTTGAGGACTCGCCAAGCTTTGGGAATAGTCGACCCAAGCTTCTCTTGAAGTAGGTAGAATGTATTTACGGCCGGAACGTACACTCATATAATATAGAAAATATGGGTTAGCACAAATAATGTACTAAGTATGTACACCATGAACAAAATCCCTAAAACATGCATAAAAGGGACATTTAGTTGAAATCATGCCTTTATCAAGTTTAAAATCCATTATGCACATTTATGTAAAAACAACAGTCAAACCAACATATAAGCAACCAAAAGCCACACTAGTGCAATGCAAATGTAAAGTCCCATAACCTCACCAAATGCTAAGTGTCACCCTTAGGCTACCAACATCACACACACCTTACTTTGCCTTATTCATTGTCAACATACATAAGTAAAGAGTCACACATGTTCATAACTTACAACGAATGAAATCAACTTTAACATTCATACTTATCTTTCATACATAACCCATAAGCCATCATAATATAAAAAAAACCTCAACATAACCCCTCTTAGAGTCTACTTGTCTGCAATGCATAAGTGAAGTCCCATACCCCCACTCACACTAAGTAGTACCGCTTAAGAAGTCATAATTAAAGTTCACGTTCTTACCGTAGTTCATATTCTTATCATAAAGGGAAGAATAGCATTAACCAACATAGACCATGTGAACTACATGGAATTCGGTGTTCTACCCCTACACCGAAAAGAGGTGTCCTACTTTCCTAAGGTAGAATGTACATTTTAGCTTCTAGGTGGATCCACTAGCTAAGACCTATGTGGCACATAGTTATGGGATATGAATATTGCTTCTAGAAACCCTAACTACTAATGTGGAGGTTTCCATCTCATGATACATTGTATTGGGAACCCAACTACTAGCGTGAAGGAACCCATCTCATATTCGTATCCACTCGGTGCTAACCATAATTTCCTTTAAAAGTCATATTAAGTATTTACTTAAGTTCATGTCCATAAGAGAATGCACTAGGCACTCATGTCAACATATGATCATAATAGCTCATGGATTCCTTAAGTGAGAATGTCCTTTCACCTTAGAATGATCAACATGTGAATAAACCTTTCACAGCGTATTCATAGTGTGATCATAAGAATGGCCTTTCAATCAACACAACAAGCTTATCATTGACATACATACATGCTTCATGCATAATCAAGTGTATAGGGTATAGGGAAGATAGATCTTGCATCAATACCAAAACTATAAAATTGATATAGGATCATTACTATTCAAGTATATCACAATATCATACATAATTCTCATAAAAAGGTACAAGCCCTCATACCTTTTACCCTTCAAGGGTCTTGAATCACAATCAACCCAACCATATACAATTACTTCATAATATAGGAGTAATTAACATAACCATATTCTATTGACATATTCATAATATCAACGAACCCACAACATAAATTCAAGATCTAACAATGTGGGGAAACATGGGTCTATGGGGAATTTTGATTGTAGAACATCAATCCTCCATCAATCTATTCATAATTCACCATAAAACACCATAAATAATCATAATTAAACCATAAAAACGTTTTGTAAAGAAGACCTATGTTATAGATTGAAAACCCTAGAATTTGGGGGATTTGATATCTCGAAAACACAATTTGAAGGGGCTCCTTGGGTGATACCAAGGATAAAAAGCATCCATACCTCACTGAAGACTCACCACGAAATTTGGGGAAGAACCTTGAGAATCTACAAACCCTAGCTCCAGTGGCTTCTTCTTCTTCTTGAGTCTAGAAAGAGAATTTTTAAAAGAGGAGAGGATTTTGGGAATTATTTGAGTGTTTAAGTTTATGACTTGAAAATAGGTGAAATTGACATAAAAACAATATATATACTTCTCCTAAAAATAACTAAAACACCCCTCATTTAATTGGACTAAAATAGGAAATGACCCTAAAGACCGTTATTAATTGACCCTGTCTAGGTCTGACAACTCACTCCACGAGCCATGGTGAAGACCACGTCCTATGGTCCTGCCCATAGAGTTGAGGCAGTAGCTCCCTTTTTGGAGCTCAAGGCTTCATCGCCTAAGGCACTCTCACGAGCACATTCACGAGCCGTGAAGTGGACCACGCCCCGTGGTCCTGCTCGTGGAGTTTGAGGCAGTAGCAAGCTTTTTGGAGCTCAAGGCTCCTTCGACCAAGGAACTCTCATGAGCACCTTTCACTTTCTTCCTTTAGACAATCACAGAATCCGCTAGTTTGAAGGTGTTGTCTATCCTCTTCACTTGTGGTACCATGTCTCTGTAGGCCGAGTAGAACTACCAGACACAATTAGAAATGTAAGGACCCTGGGGTTTAGTATAAATCTAGAATTTGAGGGACTTTAAGGTGATGTATATCTCCAGATACCTATCCACCACACCATTTGTGGACATCCACTTCTCCTCAATAATAGTCCTCAGTCTCTCGGCCTTTAGTCTGCTGAGAGACCGGGGAGGAGGACCCTTTACAGGTGGCACTGGGACCACAGTCTGAGCGGAAGTTGCAGGAGGAGGAGGAGTATAGGGAAATCATGCATCCCTTTGGAGCGAAACTATGCTCTCCGAGCATGTAGACGTTGGTTATCCTCAGGCTTAAAGATGGAAGCCTAAGATTCATTCGAATTTCCCTCATTGTCTGATGAGGTTAGATAAGTCTCATAGACTCCCTCACTGTCGGAGCTGACCTCCGGTGACTCTAGCATGGGCCCTTGCCCTTTCCTTTGTCTTTTCCTCCCTTTGTAGGGAGCTTAGATGCCTTTGCCTTGGATGTAGGTGCATTATCATTTATCATGACTCCTCTTGCCCGCTTGCAGAGCAGCATGTCTCATCCTGACACTTTTGGTCTAGCCATTTCTTCAAAACACATAGAAACATGTTAGAAATAATTCAAGAAAAATGCAGAAATTGAGTTACAGAAAGACTCACCGAACCAGTCAATGAGTCCACTAGTCATTTAGGAGAGCCAGATCAGGCTCGCCAAAAGTATCAGTATAATTTTTTCCAGAATCAAGACATATCTGCCATTTTCAGGGCCATTCGGGGAAACGCTAATACAAATCGATGAGCTAGGAGTAGCCTGTCGAAAGTTACAGTGTATTTTAAGGGTTAGGGGCAACGAAAAGACGATCAAGAAGACCTTTCCGTGAGTCGGGGAGTGAACTCAGGGAGCTCAGGCATCTCACAGAAAATTACAAAACAAACTCAACAAAAATTTGAAATAAAATGTGACTTGAAGGGGACTTCAGCGAACCGCTGAGTGACTCGACGAGCTCGACGTAGCTCACCTAATGGCATAACGTGCCAATTTTCAACTCCATGCTTCAAAATCATGCCCGCAGCCCCCGAATTCAAAATCAAACACAATCACTATTCAATTAAAGGCAAGCCCATATGACCCATGCCCTTGGGGTACTCAAACTTCCCCCGATTTGGCTAAAATTAGCCATTTGATGACTTTTGCCATTAAGATTGATGTCAAACGCTCTATCATTGGGTAAATTACATAATTTTTCACAATTCAGGGTTACTTAGACTTCACCTGGCTAGACCAAACACATATAAACCACAACCCAACAATATAGAATCGATGTTAACAATAAAGACACGATCAATTTTAAGTATTTAGGCACACATTTACACAAATTACGGGCAATCCAACACATTAAACACGATTATACTCATTACCCAACAAAAATCAACAACATATTTACCTATTGCATTTGAGTTCAACCACAAAATTAAGTACGGAGTTCGCAAAACCAACCTTAATGCCAAATTTCATGTTTGAATAGCCAGGCGCTAAAGTACCCCAATTCTGAGAACGATTTCACACAAAAAATGTGGGTAAAATAAATATAATATGTACGATCAAAAGCTGGGTGAGAGGGTACAATAGTTAGAAATGAGAAAAGAGGAAGGATTTTGAAATTTTAGACTATTTGGCTTTTAAAACCTTTCGGTTCATGGCACCATTTGTGGATTAAGTCATGCTCGCCGACACACTCGGTGATGGGCCGAGTGATATTTCCCTCGCCGAGTTTTACAGGACCTCCAGCAAATTTGGGGTTCAAATGGTGGACAAAGTCAGCCATATCGTCCTGTTCAGCAAGTCTTTGATTGAGCATTTAGCCCACCGAGTTTTAAAGAGTTCCCCTTAAGGGCTGGTGCTTGCATCGGCGATCCAAGTAGGGGCTCGCCGACTTGTTCGATGGGTCACCGAATGGACTTTTGCTCACAAAAATACCCACTTTCTAACACTTTTCACCTTTCAACCTGCACAATTAACACCTGTTATTCAAAATCAAATACTAAAGCATTAAAAACTTTGGTTGCCTCTGAAGAAGCGCCTTAGTTAATGTCGCCACACGATGAGGATACAAAAAACAAGCTTCATTTTTGGGATTTTCCATTGTGTCACTAGGAAACCCCCCCCCCCCCTTGTTGTCTTGGATTCAAATGAGAGGAAATTTGACCCATTTGGGTCTCCAGATGCTTAATAGAGACTGATTGAGAGGTTTTCATGTGATTGAGACTTGAGACATCCTCTTTAATCACTTTCAACACTTTGTCTGTCCCTTCAACTTTTTTGATAATCCGTGAGAGCATATATTTTGTAGAGCCACCTTCAGATTTCTTGGGGTTTTTACACTCATGGAGAGCGACGTACTTCTCCTTGTCTCCCTCTCTCTGGTCTTCATGGTGGCGCTACGATCACAACAATCTCTGTCACAGTCTCTCCAGCCCTCAGTCCTATTCTATCCTTGGTTTCCACTTGGTCTTGGGTAGTTTGCACGATAACCTCTTCCTTGATTGGCTAGGAAGTTCACTTCCTCGGTGTACAGTGCTTCAAATTGTGCTTCATTGGGGTTTACTCCACCAATACCCATGACATTTTTAGCCAAGATATCAAGTTGGGTCATCATTTTGGTCTCTCTATTAATCCTTTTTTATCTGCTCTTTTGTCATTCTAAAAATGAGAGGAGAGACTTGGTCTTCACGAGCGTACCATGCCCTATTTATCTTGGTCAGGCAATCAAGGAGTGGTGACTCTACTTCATAGGGTTGTTGCATTATACCACCGGGAACGACTTGATCAACAACTCATTTGTTCACCGAGTCGAGGCTCCTATAGAAGTATTGCAACAACACATTATTTGGAATTTTATGAGTTGGGCATTACAGCACCAACTTCTTAAACCTCAACCACGTCTCGTGGATTGGCGTACCTTCAAAGCGTTTAAAACATGGATGCTATCTCTGATTATCATCATCTTTGATGGGGGAAGAATCTCACTTGGAATACTGTTATCAGTTTATCCCTAGAGGTGATGGAGTCCTTTGGTAACTCAAATAACCATTTTGTAGCTTCACCCATCAAAAAGATTGGGAACAACCTGAGACAGACTAATTCTTTTGATATGTTCTTAAATTAGAACGGACCACAAACGTCCACGAAGTTCCCAATAAGCTCATGGGGATCCTTCTGAACATGCCCCCCAAATGAACCTTTCCATTGTAGGAGCTGAAGCATTGTGCTAGTATTGTGAAAAACAATGTTTCCTTCAATTGGAGGTAGACGTATTGCACCTACACCCCCCCAATGGAATTGGGTCATTCACATTTGTGTCAACTACATCATTGAGGTTCCCAACATCATCGTGGTGGCCCACTTGGCTACCATTACTTCTGCAACACAAAACCAAAAACTAGAGTAAGTAGATTCAACTACAACCAAAGAGATCACAATTTAACTTCACGAAAATAATTTTTAAAAACACCACTCCTCGGTAGCGGCGCCATTATTTATTAATGTTTCAAAGACACATCAAATTCTAGGTGCAAACAATCGTCAAGCAATGTAAAACCCAACAAATGAGTTAGGGTCGAACCCACAGGGAGCGGTACGTGTTCAAATTCAATTAAGAAGTACAAACGTGATCTAACTAGCTATAGGAATAGACATTATCGGAAAAAAAATGAAACAAATCAAAAGAGGTGACACGAATGTCAGATGTGGTTTTTTGTTTGCAATTATCAGCTACAAAGCAGTCACACAAAACTAAAATAACAATACGGAGAAGAATTGTCGGGATGTGATCGATTATTGGCAACTTTCACTATATGGGTAATTGTAACTACTAATTCATAACTAAATATTAGTTGGTAGGCTAGACTATGAGTGAAATAGCTTTCTGTCGAACAACTATCCCACTTCAAGCGATTTCTTTCGAACATCAATAAGAATAGAAATTAAGAACAACCCACACCTTAATTCATCCACTCTCTCAAGCTAGATAGGTAGGATTGGATTTAGGATTAATTCTTTCGAGCTAAACGCATATCAACACAATACCTACAAACCATTAATCACAAGCCTTAGTCGCAAAACTTCTCTCTCGAGCAAGCTAAGAACAGAAAACTAGAACAACATTAGCAAGTACAAATCATAAATTAAACCTCAACTAATGATTAAACCCACTTCAATGTAGTATTTAAACTGGTAACTAACAATACCCATAAGCTAATTCAACCCATAATCACATAATCACACCCCAAGAATTGGGGTTTTAGCCAAACATCATAAGAAAGATAAAAACAGTTACCGAGTCGAGTATCCATCAATTGGGTAAGAGTATTCAAGCCTTACAATGCTCCAAATTAAAGAAAATTAGTAATCCACTTGCAAAATCTCCGAATTTAGTCTCAAAAGCTCCGAAATTACAAGGCTTCCATATGTGTGATATAGTTTATGTGTTCATCAATAATGGTTGGTGGTTCAGGTTTATCACCGGAAAAATTAGACCAATTAATTATTTCTATTTTTCTACTACTGGGATAACATTGATAATCCTATTAATGTGTTGAGAACTCATCAAGAATGGCCTAATGGTAAGTGTATATTTCTTCTCAATGCAATGGAATATTTTTGACTTGTAAGCATTTTTGTTTCAAGGAGCATTTTTACCTACAATAGTATAATATGAATTTCACTTAATCATTCTCCTTATTAAGATCTCATAAAAATTGTTTTTCAATGTTACATAAGAAGAATGATTAAGTGGAATTCATATTATACTACAATATATAAAAAAAAAATCATTGAAACCAAAATCATTACAAGTCAAAAATATTTTCTTATCTTGGGAAGAAATATCCATTTTTCATGGTGATAATTGTCACAACCCGAGCCTACACCTTGGACATAGTTTGCACTCGAGAACCATTGCTATTCCCCAAGCGAACCCTCATCCTTGTTGACTACAAGCAGAAGGCTAACTCAAGCACACTTAAGCATTAAATTTATAGGAATGTTTTAGAGCAGTTTACTGAATCTCAAAATTGAACTGAATATACTGAGTGTGAACATAAGTTTTAAAATAAAACCTCTAAAATTGTAAGACTCTTAAAAAAAACTGTCTATCTATGAAGCCTCTACTTATATAGATGAGTGTTGAGACAAGACCCACGACTACTCAAAACTGGAGTCCTCCTGAAGCAAGGAGGTCTTACTCAAAATCTAACGAGCAGATGAAGTAATCTCAACGGATTCTTTTTGAGAATCCTATGAACCTGTATTTGCATCATTAAAAGATGCAGGTTGAATGACATCATTAAATTGAATGTACGAGTATGTAATATAGCTGAATAACAAATAACTAAAAGAAAGGATTGGAATGAATAACAATGTACTCAAGCTGAATGTAATAAAATAAAGGAGATAAATCATTTAAAACTTTACAAAATTACTTACTAATCTTCAAACCTCAACATAATAAGTGATATAATAAAATTACACATTTAACTTTATTTGGGAGATTCTCTAACCGACAACTATCACTATGAGCTACAAGATGATACAACATCTTGCCCACGCTGCCACAATTGTCATATACCTTGTCGAGGTATAGAACACATCACCTAAGTGGATCCAATAAGCAGTAAGGATTCATCTAAAAAGTATGATGCTTTACCCATGTTGGAATACATTGTTTGTGGGGGCTATGAGTTTTCTGAATTCGCCTCTATATCGATGCTCAATACTTCTCCTAATAATATATATACTTATGCTCAATGTTTAATAAAATATAATCTTCCTCTGGTTTAAGATAATTGTTCAAACTATCCTCTTAAAGAGGTAACTGTTTGATGTTTACGTAATCAAGACACAACTTCCGATGCAAATGTCTACAATCGTACAATAGTTTAGTAACCCAACCAAGGGTTGAGATGGTTCCCAAGATTATGGTTTTGAGAATTAATAGAAAAATAAAACTTAGTTCTAACTGGTCCAAACTAAAGATATTAACGATTAAAAATATTGTAAATTAAAGGTGGACACAAGAGTGTTAATTAACAATGGGGTTTTGTCACTAGTAAGTAAAAATAGCAAAATAAACAAGGATTTCTAAGTAATGAAAGGGGTTCCTTGGGATGTGACGGGAATACGGGTTAAGCTAGAGTATTGGGTACATGCTTTCGATAGAAGACTCATAGAATAATTGTGACTAGGCTAAATTTTAAGGGGAATAAGCTCTCACTCAAGCAACTTACCCCTTTTCAAATGAGGTCCTCTCGGACACCCACTTGCCGCATGAAGACCAGCCTACGCCTTAACCTATTAACTCTCTCAAGCTGAGTGTGTGGGAATGAGACTAGGATTCACTCTATCAAGCTGAACCTCATGTCGACCCACTCCCACCGGCCATCAATTAATTAGTTTTAGTTTTACGACCTCTCTCTTGAGCAAGCCAAAAACACATAAATAAACTTGTGTTTGCAACTACAAATTCATTAAATTCATCCACAACTACTAAACGAAATCACAATTAAACTACGATTAAACTATTAGCAAGCAAGACGCAACAATTGTCTTAACCCATATTCGTTAAATCACACCCCAGGAATTGGGGTTTTTAGCCACACATGTATAAGAGATAGAAATTAATACCAAAATGAGGTCGCATTCAACTGGGTATGAAGATTTAAGTCTTGATATAGGCCAAAATTGAAGAATCCAAGAGACCCTAACCCAAATCTTGAAGACGAAACCCTTTGGATCTTCAAGTCTTCAAAACCCTCTCAACCTTAGAGCAAAAATAACAAAAAGTACTATTCTCTATGAAAATTATAATAATTGTTCAACTCTTAAAACTACAACTCTAACTAGTATTTATAGTTTTCATAGATTTGTGATGCAGTAGATCATCGGCGTTGTTAGTCAGAATCGCCGATCAACTTAGTGATTCGCCCTTTGGGGTAGTTCATCGCCATCTTGCACCAGCCTTAAGCATCGTTGTGGTCTAGGTTATTAAGCGACATGGTACTGCTTCACGGAATTTCTTGGTGATGCGCCGACTGCTCCCTTTTTCCACTGACTTGATCCTTTCCTTCAGGGCTCAGCACACTGGAACAAAAGGCAAAGTAAGACCCTTCAGCCTTTTCGTTCCTTTTTGCTACGTAGTGTCCATGCTTTCCTTCAAACTTCAAATACCTGAAATTTAAGGGTTTTCATCAGATATTGATATAAAATAAGAATTTGAGGACACAATTTCTATTAAAATATTGCCCTAAATGAGTCCAATTTGTGGACTCATCAACACCCCCAACTTAAAGTTTTGCTTGTCGTCAAGTAAAACTCAAGTTCATCAGTTCAACAAGGATTTCTCAAACGGTGCTACAGAAGACTCAATTATTAATGTACACAACAACACTTAATTTACTTATGCAACGATCAATTGTGTACTCAAAGATTCAAGTTGTGACACACCATTACCAAAGATTCTCAAGTTCGCAATAATTATTTCAAATGCAAGTTCAAGCTCAGTAAAAGCCTTCGAATTCCCTCACACAAATGATGATTCCATTTTCACACACAAAGGTATAATCAATTTAAAGTCCAGGAATTAGATACAATGCTCACACTCAAAAATATGAACACAATGCATGCTTTCACCCATAAGTTTCCCCGTATTTTCCAATCAACATTTGTTTCGACTTTCTCAAGATCATAAATGTCTTAACAAGGGTTGTAACAGGGTTGAGTGTAAAGGTATGGGCATTTAGGCTCAGTTACTTTCATCCTCATGAAATGTGGTGCTCACAACACTTTCTTTTCTTTTCCTTCATCATTCTTTTTAAAGATCATAAGTCATCCTATTATTCACTTTCCATGGATTGTTTGGGAACCCCATCTCTTTTGTACTATATTCCACAACTTTCTTTTTCATTCTTTTTTTTTCTTTCTCTTTTCTCTTCTTTTTTTTAATATATGGAGGGGTTCCATTTTTGTTAAAACCACGGGTAAGAGGAGACTTTCCTTGCACTTCTTCAATTGTCTTATCATTTCACCACACCCCCAACTTAGCATTTTGGCCTAAGTTGGCTATTCAACTAACCACAATTCAAGAGGTGTATAGATAATGGATTAAGAAAGATCTAGTTTTCATCAAGTTTCAAACAAAGAAGGGTAACGCTCAAAGGGTGTTCAAGAGAGAATCACACGCTCACAAGGTAGGTCACAAAAGAGGTATCTATCAAATTGGTTCACACTCTTCGGAGTTGCCTAAGATCATATCAAGAGAAAGTCTTACATAGTCAACCAGACCAACAGGGCAAATTATTGGTGTTGTCATGCATGGCTCCATGTAAGCTTATCACACAAGGCATCGACACTTAAGTCAAACAAGACTCCACACTTTTGCTAGTGTGCAACAGTCATCACAAGACAATCGATTTGATAAATGGCTAATCACAATGAGATGCAAAGAGTTCCCACATTGCCTATGCAACTTCATTTGGTCTCATTGTAGCCGTACATTCATGTTCATTCGATTGTAAGCACTATTCAAGTCATCGGTATTGATTGAAACTGAAACTCAAATTTTCCAAGGAACAGCCGCATTAAACAACGAGAGGCGGCACAAATTTTTCAGACGGGTCAAAATCATTTTTACAATTTAAAATAAAAAAGAAGACCATAAGCTCGAACATCCACAGAAAAGTAGTATTAACACAACAATAGCTCACAACCCAAATACTTAAACAAAACACGATTTACGAGTAGCACTTAAAGGTGTGGGCCTCACCCAACCATAAACAAAAACATTTGTCATCAAATGCAAATAAAAATATCCAGCAAGTTAATTGAAGAAAGATAGAGAGGGGGGTAAAGAGGGGATCCTTTCTAAGTAGTCGGTCCATTTGCCTGGGCATCGATGCCCGAAGTGGCCTTAGGGGGAACAACGAGACCGGATTAACCAAGGTCTGTTGAGTGTGTCTGCTAGAAATATATGCATTGCTCTTAGATGATGATTAATACAAATTGAAATGCTAAGCAACAAAGTAATCCAACTCTAAGCACAAACCGTCAACTAAAATACTCACAAAGATGCGAAACTATAAATGCGATTTTGTGAGGTTAGAAAGTGAGGGAAAATGAAATTTCAAACCCTTTAACCCGATATACCATCTCGTTCGTGCCCATTCGGCGATATTAGTCATGTTCTCCTACATACTTGGTGACATGCCCAATGGTTATTTGTCTCGCCGAGTTTTACAAGACCTTCATTAAATGTGACGATCCAAATGGCGGTCTGCATCGGGATCGCCGACATAGTTGGCAATTCACCAAATTTCTCCTTGGCTTGCCGAGTTTTACAAGACTAAATTACTATGATTTTGAGCCAAACGGCGGGTTCAATCGGCCATGCCGACCCTTCTAGCGATGCGCCGACTAGGTAATTGTTTCGGCCATTTGCACTTTTCAAACGCTTTCCCACTTAAACCTACACAATCAACACACCATTATTTATAAACTCAAAATAAGAACAGGTGTTTAAGGTTGCCTCCCAAACAGTGCCTTAGTTAACGTCGTGGCACTACACATGTCAGCACTTAAATTCCATTATTGGGGTTAGCCGTAGATTCACTACGTAGCGCCCTATTTTGTTATGGGTGGGCACCAGGGAATGCATAACCCATCAGGTTCTCGAGCAGTTAGACAACTCTAGAATGAAACCAAATCATCCGCTTCATTCCTTCATTCCTTCCAGCTCTCTATCTTGCACAGTCACCTTGTGGAGAATGATTGAGAGCATTCCCTCAAGGCGTTTAACCTCATTGTCCTTGAGACTTCTTCGCTCATGAGAAGGGATGTATTTATCCTTCCTCTTATACTAGACCTCAATCTTCATCATATATTTGGCAAACTCATCCATCTGAGTCATTACGGTGGCCAACATGAAGTCCTTTTCTACTTCTTGGTTTGTTTCAGCCATTTCATTAAGCAGTTGAGCTGCTATATCACATATGGTTGTTTTGCAATGCCTCCCGAAATGAGTTGGTTGACCAATCTCTTGTTTCCAGGACCAAGACTTCTGTAGAAACAGTCAAGGAGAGCTGTGTTGGGAATGTCATGACTTGGGAATTGATTGATAAGTTCATTAAACCTTGCCCATGACTTGTGGATCCGTTCACCTTCCAATTGCTTGAAGGTGGGGATACGATCCCGCAACCTCATTACCTCTAATGGAGGATACTCCATTAGCTCCCGAGTGTTGCTCGCCATACTCACTTCCTCTTCTTCAATACAGACAAGAAAACAAAACTACAACTTAAGTCAGTAAACTACAACTAAGAAGAACAAAAATTCTACTAATCTAAGAATTCTCAAATAACACCACTCCCTGGCATCGGCGCCATCTTGATGTTTGCGTAACCAAGACACAATTTTTTATGTAAATGTCTACGTTCGTACAATAGTTTACTAACCCAACTAAGTGTTGGGATCGTTCCCAAGAGAATGGTTTTGAGAATTAATAGAGAAATAAAATTTAGTTCTAACTTGTCGTAGCTTAAGACATTATTGATTAAAAACATATTTAACTAAAGGGGGACACAAGAGTGTCAATTAACAATAGTGTTTTGTTACTAGTAAGTAAAAACAGAAAAGTAAACAAGGATTTCTAAGTATTGAGAGGAGATCCTTGGGATATGATGGGAATACAAATTAAGCTAGATTATTAGGTACATGTTTTTGATAGAAGATTCATAAAATAATTGTGACTAGGCTAAACTTTAAGAGGAATAAGCTCTCTCTCGAGCAACTTACCAGTTTCAAATACATACCTCTTGGACACCAACTTGCCCTATGAAGACCAGTCTACATCTTAACCCACTTAATTTATCGACCTGAGTGTGTGGGAATGACTCTAGGATTCACTCTCTCGAGCTGACATTCATGTCGACCCACTCCCACCGACCATCAATTTAGTAGTTTTAGTTTTACAACCTCTCTCCCGAGCAAGACGAAAACACATAAATAAACTTGTATTTTCAACTACAAATTCATTAAGTTCATCCACAACTACTAAATGAAATCACAATTAAACTACGATTACATTATCAGGAAGCAAGACCCAACAATTATCTTAACCCATATTAGTTAAATCACACCCCAAGAATTGGGGTTTTTAACTACACATGTATAAGAGATAAAAATTTATACCAAATTGAACTCGCATTCAACTAGGTATGAAGATTTAAGTCTTGATATAGGCCAAAATTGAAGAATCGAAGACACCCAAACCCAAATATTGAAGATGAAACCCTTTAGATCTTCAAGTCTTCAAAACTCTCTCAAACTTAGAGCAAAAATATCAAAAAGTACTATTCTATATTAAACTTATAACAATTGTTCGACTCTTATAACTACAACTCTAATTAATATTTATAGTTTTCACAGATTAGAGCTATAGTGGATCATTCGGCATCTTTAGTCGAAATCGTCGATCAACTCAAAGATTCATCCTTTGGTGTAGTTCATCGCCGTCATGCACCAGCCATCAGCATCGTCGTGCTCTGGGTCATTGGACGACATGGTACTACTATACGGAACACCCCGTATCCAAAACAGACAAAAAATACAGATTTTGAGAAGTTGCAGGTGCAACCCGCAGTTGCCATCCATGGACAGTAGGTCAGACCACAGCCCGTACTAGTGGTCCGTGGTTCAGCACTGCAACCCCTCCCCAAACCCAACTTAGAAATTGGCTAAGTCTCGACTCGCAGACAAACCCACGGTCCGTAGATCAGACCACGATTCGTGGTCTGTGTCCGTAGATCGAAGCCCCTATTTACCCAGCCTTTGACGCAAATGACGGTCGACCAGTAGACCGTCGTTCGATTTACGGTCCGTAGGTCTGACCATAGGTGAGGGTCAACAGCTAGTTAGATGAAAATTGCTAAGTGGGTCTATTTTAGATGGTCATAACTCTTAGCACGAAAATAATTATTTGTCCCATGACCTATGATAGATAATTGAATCCTATTTCCAACGCCACTGAGTTTTCTAAAATCCGATCTCCGAGTAAAAAGTTATGCTTGTTTTAGTGAAGCCTTGTCAGGCAGAGTTAATCGACGACCCTAATCTATGGACCGTAGATTGAACTACGGCCCGTAGGTTCAATCAGTCGCTCACTCCGACAACAGTTAAGTCAGGGGTCTTTTGGCCTTTTCCTATTTCGTTGGACCCCAAAGATACGTCGTTTAGACCCTAAATTAGGAGGTTTTAGTCAGTTTAAGACTAGAAACATAACTAGAACATACCTAGTTCAAGAACGCAGCAAGTTTTCTTCAGTTCCAGCCCAGAAATCAAAGGATTACTTCGTGAAATTCGTCACCAGGTATGTAGGATTTCTTTAGTGGGTTCCTTTCACCCATTAGGTCCATAGTTTTCAGTCAATTTCTTGGTTCCCTTATTATGACTAGACCTAGGGTTTCTTGAATGTTAGAATTGTTGGGTTCCTAGTTGTTAGAACGATCCAAATCAGATTAGTATGTTAATATTCAGTTTATTGCATGAATTTTAGAACCCTACCTATGTATTTCTTTAGTTCTTGAATACACATGCTAGGTTATATATTTCAATATTCAATTATACATGTCTCAATTTATGAAAGCATCATTATCAAATTAATTGTTGCATTCTCAGTTTTGCTTGTTCAGCTTGAGTTATCCAGTAACTTACAGAAATTCATTCATAATGTGTTAATATCTTAATCCATTGGGAGTAGCATAATACCGAGTTGGACTAGGGTTCAGTGTACCCAAATAGTCCTAGAACTACTTGCCACGTATGTAGTAAGTCCCCTCTGTAGGCATCATTTCAGTGATCACGCCAGCATGCCTCTATACCTCTGGCAGGGTATATTAGGTCCTCTCAATGGGGAGTATACATCGTACTCCACATTTTGCTCATGTGGTTTTATTATCGTTTATTAGTAGCTCCAACAGTTCAGTCAGATTCTACTGCATTGACCATTTATCATTATAGTCAATATTCAGTTTCAGGATGTTACAAATTGGTCACTACATTCAGTTCTCTCAGCATTCAGTATCTATATCTTGTTCAGTTATATGTTATTTCAGCTTTACTCTATCATGCATGCTCAGTACCTTTCAAGTACTGATGCATACGTGCGCTACATCTTCTAGTGATGTAGGTTCAGGTTCTTAGCATCCAGATCATGCTTAGGTCTATTTCGGATCTTCAGTTCACCAGCATCAGTGGTGAGTCCTCATTCTTCGAGGACTAGTGACATGTTTATCTTTATTGCTTTTAGTCTGCAGTTTTAGTTTTCCTAGGCCTAGTTGGGGCATGTCCCAACATTTCTAACCAGTTTAGAGGCTTATTTCACACATAGTTAGATTCAACTTAGTATTGAGTTAATATTTTCTTTGTATTAAACTCATCAGTTTTCATTCATCTCAGTTATAATATATGGGTTTTTCCCATCATTTCAGATTTATTTATGATTATAGCTTCCGCATCAGTTTATTATCTTTAGTATGATCATGATCATGCCAACAGGGAACGCAAACGCAAGTCCTCTAGTCCCTGATCATGAAGTATCGAATGCAAAGTTCAGGAACGCCATTCAGATGTTGGCCTAGAGTGCGGCCAACCAAAACAATCAGCTGGTTGAAGCTCCTGTGAATGCAAATGGTGGATCAGCAGCAGCGAGGGTCTGTGACTTTGTTAGGATGAATCTGCCTAAGTTCTTAGGATCGCAGACTGGTGAGGATCCCTATAATTTCATTGATGAGGTTAAGAAAATCTTTGGATTGATGCAAGTGACTGGTAATGGTAGGGTTGAGTTGGCATCCTACTAGCTTAAGGATGTGGCTCACATATGGTTCACTCAGTAGAAAGACAACAGGGACTACTTTGTCTTTTGTAACTCCTTATATAACAGTCAACTTCAATGTTAGTCCAGAAACTCTCTCAGAACCCTTCTCAGTCTCTACTCTAGTTGGTGATCCAGTTATAGCTAGACGGGTATATAGAAATTGTCTTGTCACAGTCTCTCAGAATTCACCTCAGCAGATCTTGTAGAGTTAGAAATGGTAGACTTCGATGTCATTCTAGGCATAGATTGGTTACATTCTTGTTATGCCTCAGTCGATTGTAGAACAAGGATTATTCGTTTTAAGTTTCCAGAAGAACCAATCATAGAATGGAAGGGTAGTAGCTTAGCTCCTATGGGTCGATTCATTTCTTACCTTAAGCCCAGAAAGATGATCTCTAAGGGTTATCTCTATCATATAGTTTGGGTTAAGGATTCATGCTCTGAAACCCCAGCTCTTGAGTCAGTTCCTGTGGTTAATGAGTTTCCAAAAGATCTTCTCGGAGTTCCTCCCGAAAGGGATATCGACTTTGCAATTGATCTCCTTCTAGATATACAGCCTATCTCTATTCCTCCTTACAGAATGTCTCCAGCTGAGCTTAAGGAATTGAAAGAGGAGCTGAAAGACCTTCTAGATATGGGCTTCATCAGACCTAGCATTTCGCCATAGGGTGCACCTGTGTTGTTCGTAAAGAAGAAAGAAGGTTCTCTCAGAATTTGCATTGACTATAGGCAGTTGAACAAAGTCACAATCAAGAATAAGTATCCCATCCCCAGGATTGATGACTTGTTCGACCAACTTTAGGGTGCTAGTCATTTCTCAATGATAGACCTCAGATCAGGTTATCATCAGCTCAGAGTCAGAGATAGTGACATTCCAAAAATAACCTTCAGAACTCGGTATGGTCATTATGAATTTGTAGTTATGTCATTTGGACTAACCAATGCTCCTGCAAATTTCATGGATTTGATGAACAGAATGTTCAAGCAATACTTAGACTTGTCTGTTATTGTTTTTATTGATGATATCCTCATTTACAGTCGGAATGAGGAAGAAAATGTGAGTCATTTGAGAGTTGTTCTGCAAACTCTCAAAATCGCCAGTTATTTACAAAATTTAACAAGTACAAGTTTTGGTTACAATCAGTTGCCTTCCTTGGGCATATTGTGTCTAGTGAAGGAATTCGAGTAGATTCCCAAAAGATAGAAGAAGTGAAACAATGGCCCAGACCTACCTCTGCTATAGATATCAGAAGTTTCTTCAGTCTAGTGGGCTATTACAGACGGTTCGTGGAAGGATTTTCATCCATAGCCTCATCATTGACTAGGTTGACTCAGAAGATGGTCAAGTTTCGATGGTCAGATGATTGTGAGAAAAGCTTCGCAGAATTGAAAAATAGGTTGACTACAACTCCTGTCTTGACTCTACTAGAGGGTTCAGATGGTTATGTGATCTATTGTGATGCATCCAGGGTCAACCTAGGTTGTGTGATGATGGAGCGAGGTAAGGTTATAGCTTATGCTTCTAGACAGATTAAGGTACATGAGAATAATTACCCGACTCATGACCTCGAGCTTGCAACAATGGTGTTTGCACTCATGATTTGGAGACACTACTTGTATGGTGTTCTTGTGGATGTGTTCACAGACCATAAGAGCCTCCAGTATGTATTTACCTAGAAAGAGTTGAATCTTCGCCAGAGAAGGTGGCTTGTGTTCCTCAAAGATTATGTTATGACAGTGCATTACCATCCGGGTAAGGCGAATGTAGTAGCAGATGCTCGTAGCACATTATTTATGGGTAGTGTAGCACAGGTTGAGGAAGAAAGAAAATATCTAACAAAGGATGTTCACAGACTTGCTCGCCTAAGAGTTCATCTTACGATCATATCAGATGGTGGTGTAATTGTTCAGAATAGGGTATAATCTTCTTTGGTAGTAGGGGTTAAGGAAAAGCAAGACAGTCATCCAATCTTGCTTGAACTTAAGGGTGCAGTTCACAATCAGAGAGTGGAGGTTTTCTCCCAAGGGGGAGATGGTGTGCTTCGCTACCAGGGTCGATTATGTGTTCCTAATATGGGCTAGTTGAGACAGCATATCCCTGTAGAGGCCCATAACTCCAGATATTCTATCCATCCAGGTGCCACTAAGATGTAGCACGATCTGCGGGAAGTCTATTGGTAGAATGGTATGAAAAGATATATAAAAAACTATGTGGCTAAGTACCCCAATTGCCAGCAAGTCAAGGTAGAACATCAAAAACCAAGAGGCATGACTCAAGAGATTGACATTCCTACATGGAAGTGGGAAGTGATCAACATGGACTTCATCACAGGTTTACCTCGTACTCGCAAACAACATGACTCTATTTGGGTGATTGTTGATAGGGTTACTAAGTCTTCTCACTTTTTGGCAGTCAATACTACAGATTCGGCGGAGGATTAGGCCAAGCTTTACATTAATGAGATTATGAGGTTGCATGGTGTTCCTTGGTCTATCATCTCAGATAGAGGTCCTCAGTTTACCTCTCATTTTTGGAATTCATTTCAGAAGGGTCTTGGTATTTAGGTTAACATTAGCGTAGCATTTCATCCACAAATAGATGGTCATGCAGAGCGTACCATTCAGACCTTAGAGGAAATGTTGAGAGCTTATGTGATCGACTTCAAGGGTAGTTGGGATGATCACCTTTCTCTTATTGAGTTCGCCTACAACAAAAGTTACCATTCCAGCATTCAGATAGCCCCTTATGAGGCATTTTATAGGGATAGATATAGATCTCTAGTTGGTTGATTTAAAGTAGGTGAGGAAGCCTTGATAAGACCAGATTCAGTCCTTGATGCCATGGAGAAAGTGCAACACATTAGAGATAGACTTTAGACTGCCCAGAGTCGCCAGAAGTCTTATGCAGATGTGAGAAGAAGGGAACTGGAGTTCCAAGCTGATGATTGGGTTTACCTGAAAGTGTCACCTATATAGGGGGTGATGAGATTTGGCAAGAAATTAAAGCTCAGTCCCAGATATGTAGGCCCTTACCTGATCTTCAAAAGGATTGGTAAAGTGGCTTATGAGTTAGAGTTGCCAGGAGATTTAGCAGCAATGCATCCAGTCTTTAACATTTCTCTTTTGAAGAAGTGCGTGGGTGATCCAGCATTCATAGTGACATTAGAGACTATGACTATAAAAGATAGCCTTTCTTATGAGGATGTACCAGTTGAGATTCTCAATCGTCAGGTTAGAAGGTTGAGAAACAAAGAAGTCGCTTCAGTGAAGTTTTTGTGGAGGAGTCACTTCGTAGAGGGGGTAACTTGGGAAGCAGAAGGAGCCATGAAGTCCAAGTATCCTCACCTTTTTACTTCCGATTCCACTCCAGCTTGAGTTAATAGTTCTTCTTCAGTTTTTCAGTCATTCAAGCGTAAATTCAGTCTTACAATCATGTTCCTTCAGTTTGTACTTGCATTTTCAACATATTTGCATGTTCTTGGAACCAGTTCAGTCAGAAATTCAGTTCTCAGTGTTTGGTGGTAGGCATTGTAGCCCTTTCCCTCCATTTCAGCTAGTTTAGTCTTCAATCGAGGACGAATGGTCCCAAGGGGGAGATAATGTAAAACCCCGTATCCGAAACAGACCAAAATGTAGATTTTGAGAAATCACAGGTGCAACCCACGGTTGCCATCCACGGACCATAGGTCAGACCAGTCCCATGCTGGTGGTCCGTGGTTCGCCACTGCAACCCATCCCCAAACCCAGCTCAGAAAATCGGCTAAGTCTCGACTCACGGACAGACCCACGGTCTATAGATCAGACCACAGTTCGTGGTTTGTGTCCGTGGATCGAAGTCACCCCTTTACCCAACCTCTAGCGCAAACAATGGCTGACCAGCACGGACCGTCGTTCAATCTACGGTCCGTAGATCTGAATGTAAGTGAAAGTCAACAGCCAGTTAGATGAAAATTGTTAAGTGGGTCAACTTCATATGGTCATAAATCTTAGCACAAAAAGAATTATATCTCCCATGGCCTATGATATGATAGATAATTGAATCATCTTTCCAACTCCACCGAGTTTGCTAAAATCCGACCTCCGAGTAAAAGGTTATGCTTGTTTTAGTGAAGCCCTGTAAGGCAGTGTTGATCGACGACCCCAATCTACGGACCATAGATTGAACTACAGCCCGTAGGTCCAATCCGTCGGTCACTCCGACAACAATTAATTCAAGGGTCTTTTGGTCTTTTCCTAATTTGTTGGACCCCTAAGATATGTTGTTTAGACCCTAAATTAGGAGGTTTTAGTCAGTTTAAGCCTAGAAACATAACTAGAACTTACCTAAGTCAAATCATTAATCAAAACATAGAAAAATTAGATAGCTAAGAGGAGAAAGAAGTCAAGAACCTTAGTTCGAGAACGCAACAAGTTTTCTCCAGTTCTAGCCCAAAAATTAAAGGATTTCTCCAGGAAATTCGTCACCAGGTATGTGGGATTTCACTAGTGGGTTCCTTTCACCCATTAGGTTCCTAGATTTCAGTCAGTTTCTTGATTCCCTTAAGATGACTAGACCTAGGGTTTCTTGAATGTTAGAATTGTTGGGTTTCTAACTGTTAGAATGATCCTAATCAGATTAGTATTTTAATATTCAATTTATTGCATGAATTTTAGAAGCATATCTATGTATTTCTTTAGTTCTTGAATTACACATGCAAGGTCAGATATTTCAGTATTCAGTTATACATGCCTCAGTTTATGAATGCATCATTATCAGATTATTTTTTGCATTCTTAGTTTTACATCTTCAGTTTGAGCTATCCAGTAACCTACATAAATTCAGTCATAATGTGTTAATCACTTAATCCATTGGGAGTAGCATAATACCAAGTTGGACTAGGGTTCAACGTACCCAAATTGTCCCAGAACTACTAGCCATGTATGTTGTAAGTCCCCTCTATGGGCATCATTCCAGTGATCACGCCAGCATGCCTCTTTACCTCTAGCAGAATATATTGGGTCCTCTCGATGGGGCGTATACATCGAACTCCACATTTAGCACATTTGGTTTTACTATCGGTTATTACTAGCTCCCATAGTTCAGTAAAATTTTATTGTATTGACCATTTATCAGTATAGTCAGTATTCAGTTTCAGCATGTTATAAATTGGTCACTACATTCAGTTATCTCAGTATTCAGTATCTATATCTTGTTCAGTCATATGTTATTTCAGATTTACTATATCCTGCATGCTCAGTACCTTTCAAGTACAGATGGATACGTGCGCTACATCTTCTCGTGATGTAGGTTCAGGTCCTCACCAGGTCGGTTCCCGATCTTCAGTTCAGCAGCATCAGTGGTCTGTCCTTATTCTTCGAGGACTAGTGATATGTTTATCTTTATCGCTTTTTCTTTATCACTTTTAGTCTTTAGTTTTTGTTTTGCTAGACCTAGTTGGGGCATGTCCCAATATTTCTAGTTAGTTTATAGACTTATTTCAGACATAGTTAGATTCAGATTAATATTGAGTTAATATTTTCTTTGTATTATTCTCATCAGTTTTCATTCAGCTCAGTTATAGTATATAGGTTTTCCCCATCATTTCAGATTTATTAATGATTATAGCTTCTGCATCAGTTTATTATCTTTAGTATGTTCATGATCATGCCAGCAGGGTTAGCTTAGGGTCCCTTGTGATCCTAGGTCCCGTGTCCGCGTCTCAAGGGTAGTCTCGGGGCGTGACACCTCAGGCCTTCATTTCTTCTTTCTTTTTAGCCTTTCCGTTCCTTTTTGCAACGTAGTCTCCATGCTTTCCTTCAAACTTCAAATACCTAAAACTTAAGGGTTTTCGTCAAATATTGAGATAAAATAAGCATTTGAGGACACAATTTTCATTAAAATATAGCCCTAAATGAGTTCAATTTGTGGACTCATCATTGCTCTTGAAATATCTTTGAACTTATAACTCATTTAGAAAACTCAGTTTCTCTTTTATCAATGTAAAACATACTCCCCTTATACTCTTACTCAATTCATATTTGAAAAATCTATCTCAAAAACATATCAAAATCATAGTTTAATATGATCATTGATGACTCGAGAAGTGATACTACATAAACATTGATGGTATATCTATATACCATACTGGTCATACATTGATGACATACTGGATTGTCCAACGAATTATGTTTTAGAAACTCTTTTCTCAAAACTCATCATTACTTTCTAAGAAAATTAAGTGTAAGAACTCAAGTGTTGATTTTAAAAAGCTTTTAAATATTTGTAACTCAAATCATAAGGTTCATGTTGAATTATGAACAAGAACGACTAAACTCACGGATCTTAATAGCAATATGGAAAGTCAGTACTCAGAACTCAAGAATCAAGAACTCAAGAACTCAAGGAGTCAAAAACTCGAGACTCATAACTCAAAAAAAATTCTCCTCCCAAAAATATTTAATTCATAGGGTTCATGCTGAAATATAGACATGAACGAATCAACTCATCAATCTTAATGCATAACATATAGAAATTCAATAACTAAGAATAGAATTTCAAAAAGAAACAGGAACTCAAGAACTTAAATCAACTTATCTCAAGAATAGTAAAATCTAGGGATAAAATCCTAGATTACTCTTGTACTGATTTGAAAGAAGATGTAGGGCGTGAGGACAAACTAGACAAACGCTATGATAGACTTACATACTTGAAAGAACAAGGTTCTTGAAGAAGCTTGAAGAAGATATTGATTAGAAGCCTTGAAACCATAGCTTGAGAAGAACAATCAAGAAAATCCTTCTTGTGATTCTTGAATTAGTTTCTTGAAATTTCAATGGCCAAGATTTAGGATTTTGAGTTGGAAACAATGAAAATTCTTTGAGAAGGGCTTATCTTTAAGATGAATCTTGAAAAAGATTGAAAGATTCTTGAATGGAGTTTTTTACTTTGATTTTTCCTTAGAGTTTTGCCCTAGGATTTGAGAGAGACGAGAATGATGGATTAAAAGATGAAATTCTCATTGTTTTGAGCCTTTTATTTGTCAAGAAATTATTTTAGGGTTTTCTTGAAGGTAAAAAGACCCTTTTTCATGTATTCCAGTAGTCTAATTCGTCACTGCACTATATCAGTTACTAAAATGGTCATAACTTATAATTCAGAAATTGGATTGACGTGAAATGTGTGGCATTGGAAAGTAGATTCAAATACGTTTAATTTGATAGGTTATGGACCACGTAACTCTTTATATTCTAAGCGATATTGTCATTAGAAGCTTAACCAAGTAGAATCTTACATCAAAACTTAATCGATAAGGAAACTTCAACTCTACTTTGTGCTAGGGAATTCTAGTGACCTTAATTCATATCCAAATAACTCCCACATTAAAGAATTTATCTTTACACATATGGGTAATTTATGAATCACCCAATATGACCTGACAAGTAAATGATGAACGATTCGAGTCTGTACTTAGTAATTTTCGGGGTGTTACAATAATCCTGAACCATCAATCATCATTGTGGAACACATCAAACATATTGTATAGATGAAAGTCATTTTTCACTTGCATTGTTTCATTTTGAGGATCAGGAGAAATTGGGCGGACCTCGAAGACGGTAACTACATCCTCCTATGCTGCATCATTATCATAAATCAATCGAGTCTTGTACTTGACTCTGTGATGACAAGAATCATTGGAAGAAACAAAATTTACATTATAGTAAGAACCTAGGATGCCATATAATTGACTTGCCACTTAAACATCACCACCCATTTTAGATCATATAAACTTTTGATTGGTGGAATTTCTCTAAAATGATTTGTTTATGCTTTGGTTGAAGCCATAACAACAATACTTGATATTCATCTGATTGAATGATAAAAATGTGATAGAGTAGTCATAATATTATTATATTGAACAAGAAAGTTTCAGCCACTTACGTTTTTGAATACACATGTGTGTAACATTATTAGAGATATCTATAGCAAAGGGGGCTCATTTGAATTTCCTTCATCAAAAAATTATATGTAAAATAGAAGCGAGATATACTTGTTGTATATGAATTGCTGAATCCCCTTAAAGTAAGAGAAGATCAAGCTCTCTTACCGACGTCCATGCTGGTGGCAACTGAAGACCAGTTGCATCCATGTTTCTAGATACTTGATCGCAGAAATTTTCTATCACATTTGCCCGATCATCGAGGGCTATGAATTGCACATTATTTTAAAAATGATTGTTGTCGGGAGAAAGTTCCATAATGAAATGGTTGATAGATAGAAGGTAGAATGCCGCTGACAAAGAGGAGCTCTACCAGTCTCTCCTTTTTTTCATTCCTTCAAAGACCAGAATATTCTTCTTTTTGCGTTAGAGAGCTATGAAAAGTAAGAAACATGGTAAGAAACATACGAGTAGAAAATTGAGAAAAATAAGAAGAAAATTGAACAAATTATATCCGGAATATAAACAACTTAATATCACAAAGACTGATAACGAAAAATTAAATCAATTAATAGATAA
>JAJONQ010028237.1:0-19962 GCA_036250385.1 Solanum microdontum | reverse complement strand
ACTCCTATTTTAGAGGTTGAGCTATTCGATGTATGGGGGATAGATTTCATGGGCCCATTTGTGAGCTCGTTTGGAAATAAATATATCTTGGTGGCTGTGGATTATGTTTCCAAATGGGTGGAAGCCATCGTACTTCCAAACAACGAAGGAAAAAGCGTCGTCCAATTCTTGAAACGCTACATCTTCGCTAGATTTGTCACTCCGAGAGCAATCATAAGCGATAGGGAATCCCACTTTTGCAATAAGTGGTTCTCAATGGCACTGAGTAAATATTGGGTGAAACACAAAGTGGAAACCCCATATCATCCCCAAACAAGTGGCCAAGTCGAAATGTCGAATAGGGAAATCAAAAGCATCTTGGCCAAGACAGTAAATGTCAATAGAACTGATTGGTCTAGGAAACTCGATAACGCACTATGGGCATATCGGACTGCTTACAAAACACCTATCGGTATGTCTCCATATCAATTGGTTTATGGTAAGGCTTGTCATCTACCCGTTGAGTTAGAACACAAAGCATTATGGGCATTGAAGGCTTTAAATTTGGACTGGTCAAAAACTTCAAGGGAGAGAATAGAGCAGCTGAACGAACTGGATGAATTTAGACTTAGGTCATATGAAAGTTCAGCCATCTATAAAGAGAAGATGAAGAAATGGCATGATGCTCGGATACTCAAACGAGACTTCAAGGTAGGAGATTGGGTTCTATTATACAACTCGCGACTTAGACTCTTCCCTGGAAAGCTCAAATCCAAATGGTCTGGACCATTTTGAGTAATGCGAGTGTTCATAAATAGTGCCATAGATGTTAAAGATCAGGAAGGACCTCCATTTACAGTGAACGGTCAATGTCTGAAATTGTATCTGGGAGATTGTCAAGAGATTTTGTTGGTTGAGGTGATATATTTGGAAAATGCCTGAAGGCGCTACTGCATCGTGCCACGATGTTAACTAAGGCACTGTTTGGGAGGCAACCCAAAACCCTTTGTTATCTTCTATTTTGCATATTGATTAAATAATAATGTGCTAGTTTTACATACTAAAGTGTGGAAGGCGATCAAAAGGTGAAAAAGGGCGAGCAACAATTCCAGTTGGCGAATCACTGAAGAATCTGGCGATCGATTCTATTCTGCCATTTGATTCAAAATATCTTCAAAATTCAGAGTCTGTAAAACTCGACGACAGTTGAAAATCATTGGCAAATCACCGATTCTTTCGGCAACCATGATAGAATTCGTCGTTGGAACCCTCGTATAGCAGCGGTTCTGCAACCTTGGACGAATAAACCCACAATCAGCGTTCCGCTGAATGAGTTACCCAGCTTGACTAACATCGCCAAGTTGACGGTTTTTGCAAGCCAAAGCATCAATGTCCAGACAGATGGAGCAACCTATTAACCAAGATCCCCTCTTCACCTTCCTCTCTATCTTTCTTCATCTTTCCTTTTGATTCCGAATTACCTGCATTTGAGGACAAATGATCTTATTTGTGGTGGAGTGAGGGCCACCTTGTTTTGCTTGTTTCGGATATTCGTTTTTTGAATACATTTGGGTTGTCTGTTTATAATTGTGTTAACAACTGCTTTTCTGTGGATGTTTTAGCTCGTGGCTCCTTTTACTTTTAATTGCAAAATGATTTTGAGCCTTCCAATTTTTTTTGAATTTTTCGCACATTTTTGCCACCCCTCGTGAGTTGAATGTGGCTGTTCTTTTGTAAAAAAATGAGTCTCGATTTCGATCAATATTGATGACTTGAATAGTGCTCTCAATTGAACGAACATGAATGTATGGCTATGACGAGGCCAAATGAAGTTGCATAGACAATATGTGAACTCTTTGCATCTCGTTGTGATTAGCCATTTATCAAATTGATTCTCTTGTAATGAATGTTACACACTAGCGAAAGTGTGTAGTCTTGTTTGACTTAAGTGTCGATGCCTTGTATGATTAGCTTGCTTTGAACCATGCATGAATAAACTAGAATTTTCTCTGTTAGTCTGATTGATTTAGAAAGGTGTCCTCTTGAAATGATCTTAGGCAACTTTAAAGAGTGTGAGCCAAATTTGACATATACCTCTTTTGTGGCCTACCCGTGAGCGTGTGAAACTCTTTTGAACACCCTTTGAGCCTTACCTTTCTTTGGAAGAACCTTGATGAATCCTAGACCTTACTTGACCCACTACCTACAATCCTCTTAATTTATGATTTAGTGAATAGCCAACTTAGGCCAAAAGCCTAAGTTGGGAGTGTGGTAAAAAGGAAAAGGGGAAGTCAAGAAGTGCAAGAAAAAGTCCTCCCTAACCCATGGGATTGCATAAGTGGAAACCCCTTGAATTTCCTAAAAAAAAAAAACTGTGGAAGAAGGTACGAAGGAAATCGGGTTTCCAAGCAAGCCATAAAGGTGAATAAACAGGTGACTTAGAAGCATTAGAAAAAAGAATTGATAAATGAGGAGAAGTGAATGCCTTGAGAATACCACATCCCACGAAGAAGGAGCCATTGAGCCTAAATGACCATACCTTTGCACTCATCCCCATTACAAACCTTACAAAAACCTTTTTGATCTTGAGTAAGACGAATCAAAAGTTGATTGGAAAATAAGGGCAAACCTATGGGTGAAAGAATGCATTGTGTTCCTCTTTTTGAGTGTGAGCATTGCATCTGATTCCTGATCTTGAATTGATTAACCTTTGTGTGTGAATATGGAATCATTCTTCATGTGAGGGCATTTAGATACTTTTTGTCGAGTTTGAACTCACACAACTAGCAAGTATTGCGAGCATGAGAATCGCTAGTAATGGTGTGTCACAACTTGAATCTTTGAGTGCACATTTGATCTTTGCATAAGTAATTTGAATCTTATTATGTATGTTCATGATTGAGTCTTGTGTAGCACTATTTGACACACCCTTTTTGAACGACTGAACTTGAGTTTGCTTGAGGACAAGCAAAAGTTTAAGTTGGGGGTGTCGATGAGTCCACAAATTGGACTCATTTAGGGCTTTATTTTGATAGAAATAGCGTCCTCGAATGCTTATTTTGTCTCAATATCTGATGAAAACTCTTAAGTTTCAGGTATTTGAAGTTTTAGTGGAAGCATGGACACTTAGGCGCAAGAAGGAACAAATAGGCTGAAAAGAACGAAGAAGCTGAAGCATGAGCATCACCAAGAACCTTTGACGATTCGCCGAAAGGAAAGACTCAGCCCTTTGTTCCAGTATGTGAATCCCTGAAGGAAGAGGATCAAAAAGGTGATAAAAGGAGCAGTCGACACTTCGCCAAATAGTTCCGCGATGCAGTACTATACCGCCAAATGGTCCAGAACGTGAAGATGCTTAAGGCAAGAATGAAACGACGATGAAATAGAAGAAGGGCGAGTCGCCGAGTCATTCGACGACATCGACTAACTTTGTCGAAAGATCCGCCAGCGCTATTTTCTGAAGGCTATAAATACCGAACTTATTATTAATTTTGAAGAGTCGAACTTTTATTTTAATTTCCAGAATATAATAGTACTTTTTGGATATTTTTCTCTCAAGTTTGGAGAGAGTTTTGGGGAGACTTGAAGAAAGAAGGATTTCATCTTCCCCAAGTTGGAAGTGGGTCTTCTCCATTCTTCTTCCTTTACTTCAATCAAGGTTTAATTTCTTATACCTATTTGATTTTACTTATCATTTTAGGTGTCTTTTGTTATTTCTTGATGTGTGGCTAAAACCCCCCATTCTTGGGGTATGATTTAGCAAATATGTGTTGATATTATTGTTGGATCTTCCTTGATGATAGGTTAGATGTAGTTTAATGGTGATTTCACCTAATGATTGTGGTTTAATCTAAAGGGTTTGTAGTTGCAAATACAAAGCCACCCATGTGTTTTCGGCTTTCCCGAGAGGGAGGTTGCGAAACCAAGACCACTAGATTGATGGCCTAAGGAGTGGATCGACATGAGGTTCAGCTCGAGAGGGTGAGCCCTAGTCCCATATCCTAACACTCAGCTCGAGAGAGAGTGTGGGGTAAGGCGTAGGCTAGTCTTCATGCGACAAATGTGTTTCCGAGAGGAATGCATTCAAAACGGGGTAAGTTGCCCGAGAGGGAATTTATTTCCATTTAAAGCTTAGCCTAGTCACTATTATCTTACAAATTTCCTTTCAAAAGCATGTACCCAACTACTTATCTCAACTTTTATTGTGTTCACACCCCAAGAACATTTCCCCATACTTGATTTTCTTGTTAATTTTTGCTATTTTTACTACTTGTGACAAAACCCCTAAATTGATATTTGACCCTTTCGTGTCACCCCCTTTAATTTACCATGTATTTGTTCATTAATGTCTTTACCTACGACTAGTTAGAGCTTAATTTTATTTTTCTATCAATTCTCAAAACCACTCCCTTGGGACACGTCCCCAACCTTTAGTTGGGTGACTATACTATCGACAATCGTAGACACTTATACCGTAGGTTACTGTCGTTGGTCACGATAAGCATCAAGGCTGAAATAGGGTTGTCTCTACTAGCAACCTCTAGCTCCTAACTACGTGCCCCCGTATGATAGTCTTTTGTGACTAAGCTAGTAGATCCATCTGATGTCATGACCTCCAGGTCGTTTATGTATTTATGTCTCCTATTCGTCATTTAGATCTTTCCTGTAGTGACCCCAAGTCATTTTTGACTTGCTAGAACTAGCAGTTTGGTCACCTGGTCATTCGTTTTATTTTATAGTGAGTTTTAGTATTTTGGAGCTTTTAAACCTTGAATGATCAATTTTGACCAGAAGTTCTAGAAGATGATCTCATAACCTAATTCTGACGATTTCCTCAGCTTTAGAAGGGTCAATTTAGGCTCGTGACATGTCCGACATGACTCTCGAGGCTTTTAGTATGAATTTTGTCGAATTAGACATTTTAACTATCAAGTTAAGGCTTAAGTTTGACTTTTTTCAATATTTTGAGTAAACAAGATTGGATAAGGATTCTGTTAATGCCATTAGCTCCGGAATGAGTTTGTTTTAGAACGACCCTCCATTTAGATCCTAATGACTCTAGACTAATTCCGAGCCCCATTGTGGATTTCAGGTTAAATGGGGTTTGGGTGTGAGACCCATTTTTTGTCGAGATGACCTGGTGTTGGAAATTTGACTGCTCTGTTGAGTCTGGAATATCGATTTTGGTAAGGTTGCATATATCGTTATTGCGCAAGAGGTTCTGAACAAATTCGGGGCACCCTGTTGGAGATTTGGGACTTGGCCAAACCAGCTGATATATATGAGTTGGTGCAGACCGCGATTGTGGAGGTCAAGTGACTTGAGACTCACATTCGCAGAGCCTTGGTCGCGATCGTAGAGGTCACGTTCACAAAAGTTTTTCTGGAATCATGGATATCTGGTTCGCTCCTGGCCACATTTGCGAGGCCCCCACCAGTTTTACGAAGGGCTTCCGCGTTCACGATGAAGCGCGAGGTCTGGTCCTATTTAATGACCAGTGGCGATTAGCTTAAGAGAGTGAGGTTCAAATTGAGTTTTCTTCCTCATTTTAGCTCGCAATTAGGTGATTCAAAGTCCCATGCATCCATTTTTGTCATGGCTACGTGGTAGAGTGATTGGATTGCATTGGTGGACCTTCGTTTGAGGTAAATTTTTCCTTGAAGGTGCTTCCTGTCCTTTTCTTTATCTTTTTTTGTTGATTAAGTTTAATGTTTTTGCTCCGCTGTTTCAGGCCTCTAATTGTATTCAAGTTTGGAACAGAAGTTTGAGGTGTAGTTTAGGACCTCTTGACAGAGTAAATCCCAGAATTTCCAGCATGGAACCCACAATTTCTGTTTGCCTCTAAAATTAGTCCATATTTATTTTATATGTTTTTAGTGTCATAACGACTGTACTTATGTTGTATCCTATTTGAGATAGCGTGGCAGCATTCAGAGGCCGTTCGAAAATAAAAAGCTCTGACCTTTTGATTTAGAGCGTGCACGGTCGGCCTACATGTAGGCTACAACTTTGTTTTGATTTAGATTGAGCATGAATGTGTAAATTCATGATGGTGAGTGTTAATTCAGGGTGGGTTCCTAGTCAGTTATGGTTTTTTTCTTAAAAACCATGATTTAGGGTTGATCGAGACTATTATGAGGGTTGTGCTATGCTAGTAGGGTTGGTTGTGTGACTTGCATGCTCTGTGAAATTACTTGAGTTTTATTTGCTTTTAGGTGCATGTTTGGCCTTAGCCTTGGGTAGGCTAAAGTTGCCTTAGACTCTTGAACCTTGTGGATTGCTTTGTCTCCGATGTCAATTCGAATGGACTAGGTCCTTGTATACTGGAATAACAGACTTGCTTTGTCTCTGATGTCAATTCGAATGGATTAGGTCTTTGTAGACTGGAATAGAAGGCTTGAGTCTGATAGTCTGAGCCTTAGCTTAGGCGTTATCATTTCTTGTGGACATTCTATGCTCTTTCTCTCCCTATTTCTGGAGATCTAAGGTGTTACTAAAGGTTTGTTCCATTGTGATACTTGGATATTAAGTTGTGCTTGGTTGGGATCCTTCTTGCTATACCTTTGGGAGTGGACATCGATCCAAAAAGGCTAGGAGCCTACTTGAGATCCTCTTCGGAGTCGACACACCCCCTAGTCACTCTTGGTAGCTGAGCGATTTATGCCCCTAGGAGAGGACTGGCTGGCTAGGTGGCCTTGATATCTGAGATCCTCTGTGGAGTTAACACGCTCTCAAGTCACTCTTGCTAGTTGGAAAAGTTACGCCCTTTTGAGTGGACTATCTTGCTGGGTGGCCTAAATTGACTATCACTCTAGCTAGCTGGGCTGGGAGTTGACTGGATTTTTGGTTTCGTGGTTAGTTGGGCTGGGAGGCCATCTCATGTTCCTGGTTCCAAATTTGGGTTACTCATTCTTCCTTATAGACTAAGCTATTTTGTGTATCTGTCGAGCTTATGGGGGTCTGCTCGGGTTTTATGTGTATCTCGATGCTGAAAGAAGATTGAATGGGAATGAAATGTTCTGACCTAGTCAATCGGTCAATAATGACCCAAATGTTGTGAGCACCTCTACAAGTGTGAGGAAACCCTATAAAAATATCAATGGTAATATGCTCCCACTTCACCTCTGATATGGGAAATCTGTGAAACTCACCACAATGCCTCAAATGCTCGGCCTTTACCAGCTGGCAACACAAGCAATGGGACACATAGTCTGCAATATCTCTTCTCGTAATACATCCCCAGTAATATTGCCTCAAGTCATGATACATATTCACGTTAACCAGCTATGGAGTGACTTGGAATCATGGGCCTAAAAAATGTTTAGCAGTATCAAATCTTTGATTCTCAGAACACAATTGTAGTCATCAAACCTCAAAACCCCCCATCATAATCTAAGGTAGTCTGCCCGACATCACCTAGAAAAACCCGATCTCGGATAGACACCAAAGCTTCATCCTCAAACTAATGACCACAGACCCTCTCTAACAGTGAAGATTGAACTCCCACATAGGCTAACACCCGCCTAGAATCTGAAACATCAAGCTATATCATCTTATTGGCTAAAGACTAAATTTCTAAAGACAGTGGTCACTCCACAGCTGAAAGAAAGATTGAACTACCCATACTCATCACATTTTGGCTCAAGGCGTCTATTAAAATATTCGCCTTTCCCGTATGGTATATAATAGAGAGATCGTAGTCCTTGAGGAGCTCAATCCACCAGCGCTGGCTCGAATTAGGTTCATTCTGGATCATAATATACTAAAGACTCTTTGTGTTACTATATATCTCATATCGAACACCATACATATAGTGCCTTAAGATCTTAAGTGTGAAAACCATCGTTGCCAACTTCTAATCATGAGTGGGGTAGTTTCACTAGTGCACCTTAAGGTGTCTCAATACATAAGCTATAACTTTCCCCATGGCATCAATACACAACCCAAACCAACGCCGGATGACTCATAATACACCATCAAGCCCTAGCCCTCAATTGGAAGAGTCAAAACTAGAGCGGTGGTGAGCAACTCCCTGAGCTTCCAAAAGCTCAACTCACACTCCTCAGACCACTCAAAAGGAACATCAAAGTGAGTCAAACGGGTCAACAATGTTGAAATAATAGAAAAACCTTCCACAAACCGTCTATAGTAGCACACTAATATGAGAAAGCTCTAAATCTTAGTCACTAAGGTGGCCTAGCCCAATAATAAATTGCCTCAATCTTAGCTAGATCCACCATAATACCATACTTGGACATCACGTAACCCAATAATGCTATAGACTCAAGACAAAACTCACACTTTGAGAACTTGATAGAAAGCCACTAATCTATCAAAGTCTGGAACACCGTAGTATATTGTTGCTGATTCTCTTTTTGGTTCCAGGATTATATCAAAATGTCAAAATTGAACACAATGTCAAAGGAATAAGATACCTTCTAAACACATGTGTCATCAAGTTCATAAAGGAAATAGGGAAATTAGTCAACCCAAAAGACATCTCTAGGAACTCAAAGTGGTTGTAAAGAGTCCTAAATACAGTCTTAAAGATGTTCGCCACCCTAACACTCAAATGATAGTAACTAGATGTCAAGTAAATCTTCAAAAACACCATGACACCCTGAAACTAGTCAAACAGATCATCAATGCAAGGCATGGGATAATGCTTCTACACCTTCACCTTATTCAACTGCCTGTAGTCAATAAACATTTGCATAGATCCATATTTTTTCTTCACAAATAGGATTAGGGCACCTCAAAGAGACATAACCGGCCGACTGAATCCCTTACCTAAGAGATCCTGAACCTGAACATTGGGCGCATTGAGCTTTGCATGGGCCATATGATAAGGTGAAATTGAGATAGGATTAGTTTATGGCTCTAGGTTAGTAGGAAAGTCAATATCACATTCCGGGGAAGGTCATGTAGGTCAGTAGGGAAAACATCCATAAAATCTCAAACAATAGGGACTTAATCAATCATAAGGACCTCCATAATCACACCCTGCACATAAGCCAAATAAGCTAGACAACTGCTAGCAATTAACCTCTGAGCCTAAACTAAAAGATAGCCCAGTTTGCGTGTGGCTACAAGATCCCTGCCATAGTAGTGGATGGATACTAGGAATGGCTAAGGTAATGGTTGTAGAAAAGCAATCCAAGGCCGTACGGTAGGGGGATAACCATTCCTTGCCTAGAACAACATAAAAATCAAACATATCTAGCATAATAAGGTCAGCCCATGTGTCATGTCCCTGGATAATTGCCAACCAAGGCCTATATACTCAATCCATAATTAATAACTCACCCACCAAGGGAAAAAATGCAATGACACTGCAAAAAGATCTAAACTCATACTCATAGAAAAGTATAATAAACAGACACATATGAAAATTATAACCCAAATCAAATAAAGTCAAGGTGGGTTGATGGAATGAATGAATTGTACTTGTGATAACAGTGTATGATGCCTTAGCCTCCACCCTCGCTGGAGCAACATATAGATTGCCCTATCGACCCCTACCATTTCCATCAATTGTACCACCAAATCCCTCTCCCTAGGGTCCTTCCTGAGCTCCCTAATGATGAGCTCATTTCTCTTGACCCTGGGAACCTCCCTTAGCCAGAGCTACTACCACTGCAAATGGTTGAGCTTGATGGGAAGTAAGTTAAAGCAACCCTCGCTAGGATAGTCTCTTGACAAATAATCAAGTTCACCACAATCATAAAAATTCTTGCAAAGATCGGCCCAAAAAAATAACGTCCACTACAAGCTAAAGAACTAAACTGTGAACCCCTCAAAGTCTGACACATGCCAGCATCAGCCTTACTGTGTTGATCACCCTTTGAAGCCTAAAGTGAGGCCTAAACAATCCAGCTAGACTAACCTTGTTGAATTTGCTGGTGAGGCCTATCATTAGAGTCAATGTCCCTATATTGGGACCTACTTTAGCTACCCTATGTCGAGCCCTCTTGTAGTTTCCCCCAAGGGCCTCGCGATAGAACTTCTCCATAGTGCGGGCATGATAAAAAACATCTAAGAAAAAGTGGCCCACTAAAACCATAGATGTGGTCTCAATCCACACTGAAGTCTCAACCCATAAACAAAGCAAAGAACCCTCTCCTGCTCGGAGGGAAATATCATTGTAGGATTTTAGGAGAGCTCGTTACACCTCGCCCCATACCTAGACACAATCCTGGAGCCATGAACCAACTTCGATAATTGGTCACGGAGTCTATCTCTCACACTCCATGGTATGAATCTCGTTAGAAAGGCCTCTAAAAGCACAACCTATGAAACTGGAGGTTAACCACCTGGTCTACACTCAATAGAAGTATGCCACCACTGCCTGGCTGACTCATCAAGCTGATATATGGGGAAGTCGGCTCCTCTCAACTCCACTAGCCAAAAAGTATAAAGTTGCTCACGACAAGTAATCAGAAACATATGGTCATCTTCTTCGATAGTCCCAGAAAATCATAAAGGTGATAGTTTCATAAACACCTCGAGCATTTTATGCTCCTCTAACGACATTTCTTCGACTGCAATAATTGATAAGGCGACGTCAGGTACTAGTGGCCCTCGACCTAGGGGGCCGCTACTATAGGCTTACCCTACGATACTGGTCCAGCTAGTGTTATGGCCTTTTGTATCCTCCCTAACACAACCAAAAACTGGGAGATAGCTCCTTGAAAATCTGGAGCCATAGTTTGCCTGGGTTGTGGCTAGGCTTGTCTCAGACTAACCTGCTAGGGAGGAATTGGAGTTGTTTGAGGCTCTGTTGTTGGCTTTAGAGACCTTTGTTCTATTTTGGGCTGGTGCTGCAGCCCTAACACATCGTTGAGCTCATCATCTGACCCCTGCTAGGGGTTTACCAATGTCCCTCAGTGCATCATCCCTGCTGTTGAGCCATCATGCAAAAGAATGAATCAAGTGAGATTCCAGCAAACCAATAAGAGACACGCTACACGAAAGTGATACAAAAGAAACGATTTTCCTAATAATTCCTCGTTGCCTCCAAATGATATAATACAAAAGAATGAAACAAGTGAGATTCTAGGAAACCATTAAAAGACATGTTGCACAAAAGTGATACGAAAGAGACAAGTTTCCTAATAATTCTTTGTTGCCTCCAAAAGAAATAATACAGATCTCTTTGCACCGATCTAGAGGAATATACTTGACATTAGCTCTATGCAAGTGAGACTGGTGTACCTAGGGCTCTCATACCAACTTATGACGACCTGAAAACTCGAGTCATGATGACACCTACTATAAACCACTGGTAGGTATGCCAAACTTGTAACTTGGAATGATAAGTATTGGGAGTAAGGATAGAAATAACAACCAACGCGCAACAGAGAAACAATTTAGCAAAGATATCAATAGAAAAGAGCAAGAGCAATATATATATATATATATATATATATAAAAGTCAAAAGATTCAACCAAGAACCTGGTAGTCACAAGTACAGAGCTACTACAAAGAAAGAGTACAAGTTCCATAAATGAACCAAAATATACAGACTTATCTAAAACTGTAAAAGACTAGAAAAACTATACAAAAGGACAGATATGATCCAAACAACATAAGCTCAACCATGCCTCTGAATCCCGCTATAACTGACTCGAATTCAGTTATGGTAACTGTTGCTCAGTTCTGCATCATAAAATCAAATGCAAAATATAGTATGAGTACCAAAATAACAGGTACTCGATAGTCATCATAGGTCGACTGAGCTTGAAAAGTAAAGATAATATTAAAAGAAAGAATATAACACTATAGAGGTCAAATGAGCGAAAGTATAACATGAATGCACTGGAGTGTTAAATAAGTGGAAATAAAAGCGAAAGCGAACTAAAAACTAACTGTTCCTCATAACCCAAAAGGTACACATGTGCGTAAGTTTAAGCAAATAACCCGAATGCCCCCATAAGCCCGACAGTACATAGAAGAACTATAACTGTAGAGAGCGAAACCGATGAATCTAAAACTGGAGAGTGCATGGCCTAAAATTGAATCGCGGATAGGGCTCCCTAATGATCTAACTAAACTAAGCCGATAGATATCAACTCCGTTAAGGATGATATGCTTGAAATATAGATTGCGGCTTAAGATTAGGTGTCTAGACCTAGAATCTATGGCTAAATGTAAAGCAACATGACAAGACCTTGAATCTACAACAAAACGTTCTGCCAGAGGAAGAATCCCATGTCAAGATGCAATCATAAGGCCACTTTGGAACGACTTTGAAACCTAAGTAGTCAATGAAAAACTCCAAGCTCAAACTGCATCCAACCCTGAACCCTCGCACGAATCCCAAAATCATAACCAAGAATAACTAAGGTTGTAGTAAAGGGGGATTATGGATTAACGATCATCGGAAATGAGTAACTGTCTAACTAAGGCTCATACTATTAGACCCAAGTGTTCTACATTAGTCTACAAGGAGATAAGATGTCCGAAGCAATGTCAGAGCAATTCCAAGGCCTATCATCTCCGAAATGCAAGTCTAAGACAATCACTAGCCTAAACCTAGGATAAGATCAATAACATTCTACCAAAAATCATAAGCAAGAATAGATAGAGGCCACAAGGAAAGGATTATGATAAAAAGGGAAAGAAACTACATGATCGCATTCCCGAAAACTTGAAATTACAACCTGAATATGATTTCTAATAAATTAAGCATGATAAATTGCTAACTCAACCCATATCCCAACTAATCAACATGAGTTCACATTCTAGAGTTCAATCTAAACACTCGAAAACTATAGGCTACCTCAAAGCAGACCGCACGCGCCCCAAAATCACAAATAGTCTCTGAATGATGCCATGCTATCAAAACACCATCACAACATCAATACAAATATTTTTATACCAAAATCACAATAATTTGAGATGGAAAAAAAATATAGTCAAAACGGGAATGTGGTACTTGCTCTCAAAATTGATTTTATATAAAGACACAATGTGAGGCTCAAAAAGGCAGCAAGAAAATCATGTATGCTAATCAAAATTATAATTATTTTAACAAGGCATGGCAGACCCTTCAGAGAGAAATTTACATCCACATGACGCTTTCCACAACTCCAAATTACTCTAACGTGAAGCCCAAACCTTTCAGAAAATTAGCAACAAGAATCACTCAATTTATACTACTAGAACTCAAGATAATTGAATTTTAATTTTGTAACTAAATTAAAATCACATATGGAATTTAATAAAAAGACCAAAAAATTACTCTCTAAAATCGTGGAGAAGTGGTCCACAAACACAGAGGTCCCACACCTTGGCCTTTGCGTATGTGGAAATAGGTTTGTGATTACACAGGGCAACAAGCCAAGTCTCCACCAATGTGGCACACACATTGCGGACATAGAGACCTACTCTATTGGTCATTGCCAGCGAGGATAAGAGCTTGCGATCGCATAGAAGGAATATGTCCTGCACCAACTGATCAACATCAGTTTGTTTTGCCCAATATGAAAATCCTCGAGGAGGTTCTCAAGATTCATCCAGAACCCCGTGCACGCAAACGAGATATACTACCTAAATGAATTCAAGATCTCAGACTACTCTGAGATGTTGGAACTTCCAACTGAGGTCGTCTCGAAAAAGGTTCAATAAGAGGGCTCACGATTAGTTTGAAAGCCTTGAAATCCACACCAAGGGTTCTTCTACATAAAACTCAATGTTTTGTAGCTGATGGAACCATTATAATATCATTTCGAATCGGTCTTCTTGATATTTAGACGGATGTTAACCATTCAAGTCAGAAGATACCAAAAGTATAAAAACTTTCACAGAACCAAATGAATGACTAGGTGACCAAATTGTCAGTCCCAAAAAGTCATAAATGACTTGGGGTCAATAGAGGAATACTCTAGACGATGAAAATAAGTCATTAAAAAGTAAATGACCGAGAGGTTCACTACTAAAGGAGCCCTACCAAACCACCAAATGGATACCATGCATTACTAAGGTAAAGGTCTTAACAAAACAATCCAAGACCTCTTGGAAGGGGGATAACCAATCCATTTTTATAATGACATAAATATCCAATATATCTAATCCAATAAGATTAGCTTGAATGTCACACCCTCAAATAGTCACCAAACAAGATCTATAAACCCGTTCTAGTACTAAAAACTCACCCACGGGGTCAAAAAATACAACAGTGGAGATAGAGGCTCTAAACACATACGCAACCTGGAATCCTAATACAAGATACATATGAAAGAGAAGACCCCAAATAAAATAAATCTGAGCCAAGATAATGGCATAAAAAATCAATTCATGTGATATCAGTGTCTGATACCTTAACCTCCGCCCTTGCTAGATCTTCATATAGGTAGCCATGTCAACCTCTTCCCTATGAATCAAAACCTACCACTTGACCTGTCTCCCCGGGGTCCTCCCCAAGCTCTCGATGAAGACCCCTCTGGTCCTGCCCCTAGGCATTACCTCTAGGTTGAGGTGGTACCGTTGACACCAGTTGAGCTAATTATGGAGCAGGTGCAATCATCCCTCGTCGGGGATAGTGTCTACACCAATAGTTAATCTCGCCACGACCATAGCAAACCTATGAAGATTGGCTAATAAAATAACAGCCATTATGGCTTAAATGACCTGAAACTCTATCCCATACCAATCACTCTGGTTGTACCTCTCACCCTCTGAAGTTTTAAAGTGCTACCTAAACAGGCTGGATAGAATGACCCGTGAAACCTTCGGTGAGGCCTACCATAGGAATCTCTACCCCTATTCGGTACTTGATACTAGTCCCAAAACATTTGATATAACTTTATGCTCAATATTACCTATTTCAAAGAAGGGACTTTTTACTTGTTGAAATATTTCTCAAACCTTAGACATACATATATTCTTGAAAACATGCATTTGTGAACTTATCTTTAAGTTCAATGATCAATAGAAGTACATAGGTATATATATATATATATATATAGCATTGAGAAACTCTTAAGTTTTCGTATGAAATTAAACCTTTGAACTTTCTTTCTTAACTGTACCTTGATTTGGAAAAGCAATAAAACGTAATTAAGACATTTGATTAGGATATGAAGCATCTCTCAATGATTGAGGAAAAATCTAAGGATAAATATCAATAAGAGAGCAAGACATGATTTGAAAAAAACACACAATGAAAATTTGAGACAGGGGAGTATGTATTCTCTCTGTGACGCGGAGAGGGAGTTTAAACTCTATTCGTTGAATTTTGAGGCATAGGACTCCATATCCTCTCCGGTATGTGGAGAGGGATCCATCTTTGTCCCACGCTATAACACCCGAAAAACTAGTAGGTGAAACTAGAGCCTTACGTGAGAGTTTTAGAGTTTGATGTGTGGGTTATAATTGTAAAATGTCTTCCCGTACTTAGAATGAGGGTTATAGGGGATAAACGTCAAGGTACGAATCCCCAAGGACCAACCAAGGGTCCTTGAGGAGGACCTTAAGGCCTAACCCCAAATCTGCCCCATGAAGTGAGCCACGGATGGGACCTGTGGGGCGTAGGTTCATCCACACCTCATGGGAGTGACTCGTGGGTTAAGACCCCAAATGGGGAGCTTTAGGCTACCACCTACAGACCTGCAGGATGCCACGTGAGTCCACTCACGGACCATGGATCCTAGGTCATGGGTTATGCCTGCAAATCTGTCCAAATCTCGGCTAAGGTAAGGGACTTTTAGGTAATTTCCTTTTTAGTTATTATTAAGTGGAGTCATTTTGTATAGTATTAATTAACCTATTTAAGTGTTTTTAAGTCATTAACCACCTCGTAAATCCCAAGACCCCAAATTATAACCAACTTTCCCCTAAATAATTCTCTCTCTAGAATCCCAAAGAAGAAGAAGAAGAAGAAGGTGGAGTCTAGGGTTGAAGGAGCAGTTGTTTCTACTCAATTTCGTGGAGATTCTTCATCTAGGTATGGTAGTATTTGATCCATGGATAGTTTTCATCCATGGAGTCCCTCCAAACTCAATTTCAAACTTGTAACTTTACCCGGAAAGCTAGGGTTTTACTCCAAGTCATGGATTCACTTCAAAAACGTTTATAATGGTTTAATTGCTTTATATTATGATCAAATTGATGATTACATACTGTTTTTAAGATGAGTTCCTCAAGAATACTTGAATTCCCCCAATTCTTCCAAATTGGATCTTAAAGTGTGGGTATTGATTGATGTGAGTAGAATGTTGTCGAATTATGAATGTTATGGATTGATTACTTGAATTCTGTATTAATTGAGAAATTTCTATGGTTTTTATGTTGAATTTCCCCCAATAAACCATGAAATCACCATGTCCCCAATTTATGAACTTGTGGTGTGGGTGAATTGTAGAAAGATGAATATCATGACCGTGCTTGTAGTAATTGAACTATTTGAATCATGTTGTTATCCATGTCTAATGAAGTAATCCTAGATGTGTTGATGAATCATGATCATGATGTTTATGCACATGCTTTATGAATACTTGAGAATAAAGTGAGTATGACTATGATATAATTGTGATGATGTGAAAGGTTTTCCTCACCCAAATGAATCGGTAGGCCAATGGCATCCCTTTCATGTGTGAATAAAATTAATCTTGATTGATATACCTTGAATTGATAGGCAAAGGGCATCCTCTTCATGTGTAATTAAAACTGATCTTAATGAACCTTGAATCGGTAGGCCAATGGCATCCCTTTCATAAATGACTAATGAAGTATCCTAAGGCTTTGTCTTGAATCGGTAGACCAATGATATCCATTTTATGATGAGTCAATGAACTATTGTAATGATGAACCTTGAATAGGTAGACCAATGGTATCCCTTTCATGAGGATTCAATGAGATATTCTAATGATGAACCTTGAATTGGTAGGCTAATGGCATCCATTTCATGTGTGTAATAATGTACCTTGAATCGGTAGGATAATGGCATCCCTTTCAAGTGTGTAATAATGTACCTTAAACTGGTAGGCTAATGGCACCCCTTCATGTGTAATAATGTTAAAAGAGAACGAACTACTCCATGGGAATTTAATGCTTAGCACTGAGTGGATATTGTGAGGTGGAAGCTCTCCCTATGTTAGGCCAGGTTTCTAGTAACAACCTCCTTATTCCATAACTATGTGCTCACATAGGTTATTAGCTAGTGGATCCACCTAAGCTAAAACATTACCGGTTCTACCTTAGGCAAGTAGACCAACTCTTTTCGGTGTGGGACATGACACCGAATTCCATGATTTTCTCACATGGTCTATGTCGGTTAGGGCTTATTCCCATCATGAACAAAATGTGAGTTATGTACTTTGGTGACTCAAGAAGTTCTATGAAGTGTGGATGGGGGTATGAGACTTCATCCATGCATTGAACAAGTAGGCTTTGAGAGTGGTCATGGTATGTTCCTCAAATGTTATAATGTCTTATGAAATGAATATGCTTATAATGATGCTATTGAGAATGTTGACGTGAAAGCTAAATGCAATGATGAATGCTTAACTTGGATTGTTGCTATGAGTTGCTTTCCTTGTCATGACTTATTAAATGTGAAGGTTCCTTGTCTATGAGTATTAACTAAAGATGAGAATAAAGAATGGTAAGTATAGTTATGATGGCCTAAAAGTGGTACTTAGTATAGGTGAGATTATGGAATCTTTATCTATGCATTGCACAAGTATAACTTAGGGTTACCTATGAGATGGTTCTATTATGCTATAGTGACTTATATAATGAACATGCTTGTGACTTATGCTTTTATACTAATGTGCATGATGATTTCTCAAACTTAGTAAAATGCATGCTTTTCAACTAAAATGTCCTTTTTAGCATGTTTTCAAGGATTTTTATGCATGGCTATCATACTTAGTACATTTTTGTGCTAACCCATATTTTCTTCATTTTTTACAAAGTGTAGGGTTTGGTGATATCGACTTCCATCCTCGTGGCTAGGATCATAGTAGATCAAGAAGAAGAAGTTTGGTAAGTCCTCATAGAATTCGAGGGCTTGACCACTATGTCCTTTAAGTCTTTCATTATATGTTTAGAGCTTTTGTATGGGCTGCGTCCCTTTTAGTTCTAATGGTTATAGATGGTTTGAGACAAAGTGTAGACTTCCGCTTGTTCTTATAAAAGACCTCGATTGTAAAAGAAAAAAACATTTAAATTTCTGCACCATTTTCTATTATCTTATGTTATGATATGCTATGAGGCTTGTATGAGGCTTTTCGGAGTCATGTACGCCGTGTCACATCTAGGGGGTACTCTTGGGTCATGACACACCCCAAAATCAAAATTTCCTACAATCTTTAGGGTCCTAATTCGTTTAGGATATATTGATTTCTTCCAAATTCCTTTTTGATTCAATAACTCAAAATAATTTCATGAAATCTCACTCAAAATCGATCAAGAAACAACCCTCATTCGCAAAACCACCATTATTAAAGGACGAACTTAAAATTCAAGAATTCATCAAGAACCTTTACATAAACAATTCAATGAATTTAATGGAACGGCTACATGATTGGCGTGAGGAAGAACAATTCCATTACTATGAGAAACCTCACATACCTGGAAGAACAATGTGCTTGATGAAACTTGAAGGAATATCTTGGTAGATGAACCCTAGCCTTAACGTCTTCTTGAAGTTCTTGAGCATAGACATCTAGGAGTGAGTGAGAGGGTTTGATTATAAAAAATGATTTTTCTACACGATTGGGGTAATTAAGATGACTTTCTAAGGGTTTTTAGGACTAAAATACCCTTAAAAATAAATAAAACGATCTAGAAGTCAGAATAATTTTCCAGCGGGCAGTGAGGTCTGTATTGGCTCTGTAACGCGGAGCCATCGCGGACCTGTTGCCAGGCTTGCGCGTCTCTAGTAAATCAATCATAATTTTTTACGCAAGCTTTGATTGAGGCAAACTTGGTGGCGTTGCAAAGAGGACCCGGAGACCTTCGATTTGATATCTTATGGGCCACCTAACTCTTTATGTGCTAAGAGATATGACCGTTTGAAGTTGACCCAAAAATTTGAAAATTAAAGAGCACTTGTGCGAATCTCAATTTAACTCTTTCTAACTTAGCTCTTCTAAGTCCGAGGTGTTACATTTAAAACTCCTAAATGAATTTGAAACTAGTTTAAAAGCTATAATAACATTCACTTAGGCCTTTTAAGTTGAGGAAAAAGAAAATTTATGGTTTAGTATTTCTAAATGAATTTGACACTACTTTGAGCCTAAAATAATTACTTTTAGAAACATTTTAAAGAAAAATAAGTAAGCTTATATTTTATCAAACAAAATAATGCAACTATTATATAAGTCTCAATAGCTATGCCTATTTTATATTCTTTACATCACCCCCTATGAAAAATTGTATTTATTATTATCATTATTGTTATTTTTCAAATGAACTATTGCTAAAATATTTTAATGTCTTGATATACTATTTCAATATTTTAGATATTCCAAAAGGTTTAAAAATACAGAGTCGCCATACTCACTGTATACATATTATTTTCACCTAATCTTTCCTATATTTTATGTATTATTTTGTTACATATATTATATTATTTTTCCGTATCTACTATCTCTTTTATGAATGTTACTTCTTTTATAAATTGTAAATTTCTACACTAACACATACATATTATTTTACTACGTATGTATTTATCGTCATTTTGTCCCTACATGTAAATAAAATAATAAATGCTCATACGATTTAAACAACATACATGTACATACTATACTTTATAACAAATCTAGCTAAGATTACAAACTTTATATAATATTTTAGCATTTATTATTATTATTATTATTATTATTATTATTATTATTATTTATTTCTGTATTTTCAAGAATTCCATTTTATATGTTTTCATTCAACTATATATCACACGTAATACTATATATTTACACCCCTCTATTTTATTTTATTTTAAGGGATAAGTGTCTGAAAAATACCCCAACTTTGGT
>JAJONQ010028236.1:0-14395 GCA_036250385.1 Solanum microdontum | reverse complement strand
TATATATATATATATATATATATATATATATATATATTTATTTTTTAGCTAGGAATGACAAGAAAATAATATCACTTAAAATAAAGAAGACCAATAAAAATACGACACGTACGAGATAACAACACTAGTTTGAGGGGCCAGAATTGGCGATTGGAGGAAACTTGTAATTTAGGCAACTACAAAATTCATGTTGGTCGACCATTTATTAGACAAGAATTCACATGTTGTTTAGCCTAGACCATAACTACAACTATATTATGTGGACACAAAGTTATTACTAACAAAAAGGAATTTGTAGTACTCATCCGTTATAATATATGACCTCTCTTTCATCAAAAAATTAATTATTGCCAAAAAAATGGCTCAATCTTTTATATATTTTTTTTAATTGACTTCAAATTTTAGAATTGTAATAACTATAAGGTATCTAGCTATTAAGTCGTATTGTGGAAGTTTGAGAGAAGGTGGTTGGGATGAGGATGAGGAATGAGATGTGTTTATCTTCGAGAACTAATTTCGATTTATGTCGAACGATCAACTACATAATAAGTCATTCATCTTGTAAGGCGGTTGCTGGAGCAATAGGCCTAGGAAGAGAGACTTACACATAGTGTTCATTGACCTAGAAAATCGTGTATGATAAAGTTCCTATAGAAGTCATCTAGAGATGTTTGGAGTCTAAAGGTATACATGTTACTTACGTCAGGCCAATTAAAAATATCTACAATGGGGAGCCAAGCCCCGAGTTAGAATAGTGAGAGGTGACTTGAGCACTTGATCCTAGGCATGATAGGGCACCAATGTGGATCAACCCTTAACCTATTCCTATTTATATTAGTGATGGACGAATTGACACGACATATTCAAGGGGAGGTGTGTTGTGGTGTATGTTATTCGTAGATATAGTATTAATTAATGAGACGTGGGATGAATTGAAGTTAGTGATAGGTTGAAAATTTAGAGATAGACCTTAGAATCTAAAGGATTTTAGGTTAAGCAGGACTAAAACAGAGTACCTGGAGTGTAAGTTTAGTAATGCAACACATACGCCATATGTGGAGTGAAGATCAATGTACAAGAAAATACCTAAGAGGTTTCAAGTCTAATCCAAGGAGACGGGGAGATTGATGATGATATAACATCATATATTAGAGAGAGAGGTTAAATGGAGGCTCACATCTCCAAGGCTTAAAGTAAGTTCTATGTACTACAGAGTGGTGGTTGGACCAAAATTGTCGTATGTGGCAGAGTGTTAGCCAAAGAAGAACGCCCACATTCAAAAGATGAATGTAGCAGAGATGAGTATGCTTAGATGAATATGTGGGCATTACTAAAAGAGACGATATATAGGAACGAAGTTATACATACAAAACAAGGTGGAAAAGGCCTTTGTGACAAACAAGATGATTAGGGAAGCTAGACTGAGATGATTTCAACATGTGAAGAGGTGGGGGTGTGCAGATAATATATATATATATATATGTTAGCAAGGATGTGATGAGAAGTTTGGTTGTATCAAGAATTAGGAGAGGTAGAAGTATGCTACAAAAGAATTAGGGAGAGGTGATTATACAAGATATGACATGAGTACTTCAACCTATTGAGGACATAACCGAAGATAGATAAATATCTATAGATCGAGAATTAGGGTAGAAGCTAGTTAGTAGGTAGCTATAGGTAAGTGTTATCGCATTTTACGTAGAGGCAGTGAGCTAACTTATTAGTAGTATTATATATTTAGTAATCATGTAGTTTATCTTATTCTTCAATATGTATTACTGTTTGTTGCTTAATTTATTTTATACCCTGTTGTTTTACTATCATTTTCTTACAACCTTGCTTTGAAAACTTTTGTTTGGGCCGATGGTCTATCCACATAAACAACCTCTTTACCCTTACAAAAATAAAGATTGCACCTCAAATTAATTTTACGTACAAAATTACATTAAATATACATATTATTGATTTTATAATTTGAACTTTCTAATTTTATCTTTATTTATAGCATGCTCTTGTAATCAGAGCTAATTTATAGCATATTTAAAATCATAACTTCTAAAAAAAAATTAATATATGATGTTTTTAAAATTTTGTAACCACTCAAATACCATAAAACGTTAGAGGTATGATATATCATATATGAGCCTCACAACATGGACAACCCCACATGTTTGGCCATTTCTTATCTGTATACTTCATGTGATTTCTGATTGTACACATGGCCTATACACAAGGACAATTGCTTTAATTCTTCAAGTTCACGTACGTGGAGGATTAGCAATTAAGACACAATATCAATCTTAGGTTATTCAATCACATTTAATTTACTTAATCAGATAAAGGGTGCATTTATGGCTGAATAAATTGCCTCTTGATTTGTCGGATATTCATCATATAAACTATTAATTATTTTAGGAACCAGTCTACTCAGTCTAACATCCTTGAAACCAAAGAACACATATGTCCTAATCCTTGTCCATATTGATCTCTTTCTGAATAATTATTTAAGTTATATATATATGTGTACATTATAAATTTTAATTAATTTACAAGCAGTAAACATATTGTAAGGCTTAGCCATATTAATTAGCATGTACAAGTTGCTAGATTTACATGACTAAGTAAAGTTTGTAAGCTTTAATTAGTAGTAGAGTCAAATTTTTTATTAAGGGTGTCTAAGAATACTAATGTGTGTGGCTATCAAAATTAAAAAAATAAAATATTGTGCTATTTGGGGTTCAAATCCAAAACTCTTTCATTCAAATAATGGACACTCATTACCACTGAGTCAAAGGCATAACTTTTGTCAAAAGTGTCTAACTTTAAATATATATCCTTTAAATATAAAATTTAACATAAATATACAATGTAATTTTCTGACGAAGGATGTCCAACTAGACACTCCTGGGGTGGCTATAGCTACGCCCCTAGCTTTAATCACCTACAAGAACTAACCTTCCATTCATTTTAGATAATTAGGTTTGAGAATATGATCATAATCATGTCTTTTTAGAAGATATTCTTTCATATGTCGATCTTTAAAAATATCTCTTCAATTTTTTGTATAAGAACCAAGATTAATGGGTATTTTGGTATATTTTATAAATTTTTAATATTAGAGAACAAAATTTAAAAATCTTTTTTACTTTCTTAAACTACATACTAAATTAAAACATGCCATTCAATTTGAAACGGAAGGATATCTCTTTTTAACATAAAAACTGTTATCTTCATTTTTCCCCCTTTAGGCATAATAATAAAAAACAAGAGAGGGTGTAGAAATTCATGATTAAGTTCTTTTCATTACCAAAAATTATCTTACCAAACAAAAATTCTATTAAGAAACTTCTTTACTAGAGAAGAAGTCATTTTCTTTACAACTTACTTCACTTTTAACTTTATATTAATTGCTTTAACTGATAGTTAGATATTATTGTTAACTTTTAGTACCAAAAATTTCATTAAACACTTTTTGGGTATACTAATATTATTGTTAATTTTTAAATTTATATATATATATTGTGTTAAAAAATATATATCAAACACACAAACCAATCACGAAAACATGTGTTTCATAATAAGAAAAAGACTCGTATAGTTACAGCCCAGTCCCACTAAAACATCTTATTGTTTCTCCAACTGTACTTTTCAATATAGAGATTAATTAGAATATTAAATTCATAATGTATGTAGACATCATTATTGATCCTTAGAAATCTTTGAATGGCTAAATAATTCCTAGAATAGTATAGGATGTAAAGTAAAAGTGCTAATATATAATAAAATATATTATCAACTAATAATATTATTTTTTATATACCGTCAAGCCTCATTATAGCAATTATTTATTATATCGATATTTCACTATAACGATATGATTTTCTCTAGAATTAATGTTTCATTTTATATTTTGCTTTTCTGTCATAACATTCTACCTATAACAACAATAACATTCATTATAGTAGTATAATCTTGGTAAAATTACTCATTTATAACAGTCGTACTAAAATATTATGTAAGAAATATATACGTATAAAATAAAATATTAAAATATTTATAGTAATCATAATTACTGACATGCACATAGCAAATTTCAATTACGAATAACTGAAATGAAAAAAAAATATTTAAATGGAATCCATTAGTTATGGACATAAATTCACGCGGAAAGACTACTGATGTTTGCTTCTATTTTTACATTTATACTCTTTCTAATTTTGTGTGCATTTGTTTATAACAACTAAATGAGATCTAAACATCAAACACTAGTATATATATATCCATGAAACATCAGACAAACACTGTCACTATAGAAATGTTTGACTATAGTTTTTTTTTTTCAATTGTGTCTTATCTTTTGCGAAGTCCACATGAATCCAAAAAATTTAAGGATCTTTGATAATTCTCTTTCATGTGATTTTAGATCGAGATCACTCCTTGTTAATACCTTCACTCACCATGATTTCATATTTAAGTGGTGTATTTGGTGATAAACACACGACATGACCATATAATCACAAGCAAATTAATTCCTTCTCTAATTTTATCCCTAATGCGTGCTACTAATTGAACCAACTCACAAACTTGATCATCATTTTTTATTCTATCTAATCTTATATGATCGTATACATTAACATTTACATTTCCACGATACTCATTTGGTAAATATGTTGAACTTTATTGACCATTCACACCTAATATATAAACATTATTAATCACATAACACTTCGATAGCACTTTTCCATTTCAACGTAACTTTCCAATTTTAAAATCACAAAAGCGCAATTTAAAAAAAGATAATAATAACTTTGTCAACCGAAAGTAAATATAAGAAAATGACAATGCAATATTTGCTGTTTATTTATTATTATATGCAAGAAATTAAAGGACCACGTGACCCTACAATGACCAAATTCATGTCTCATTTTCCACTGCCCCATATGTCCCATGTAACATGGAGGAAATTATGGCACCTTTAATTCCCCTCCCTATATAACTTCTCTTAAACCCCCTCTCCATTCACACCAAAAAAAAAAACTTAGGAAAAAGTACCAATAAATCTCATAAAAAAAACAAAGCCAAAAAGGTATTACTTATCAAAAACTCAAGAAAATTAAGTGATGGAAATAGAATTGGCAAAGTGTGATTGTTGTGGATTGAAAGAAGAATGTACAATAGAGTACATAAGTGAAGTGAAGGAGAATTTTGAAGGCAAATGGCTATGTGGATTATGTTCAGAAGCTGTTAGAGATGAATTTAATAGAGGAAAAAAGAAGCAATATTTTATTGAAATGGAAGAAGCTTTAAAAGCTCACATGTCATTTTGTAGAAAATATAAGTCTAATAATCCTGCTGTTCATGTAGCTGATGGTATGAGGCAAATGTTAAGAAGAAGGTCAGGTGATTTGTCAACAAATTCTTCTTCTAAGAAGTATACAATTAGATCAATAAGTACATAACAAGTAGGAGATGTATCTTCTTTATCAAACGTATCGGATTTGAGCATTAATAATATAAAAAAAAATTACTAATATATATACACACACTTTTCTTTTTAATAAATTTTTATATGATATGAATTTGAATCAGTCAGACTTGCGAGTTTCACATATGGTGTAATTAGTTTGAAGGTTGAATAAGGCCTCACAATCCCTTTTGATGGCTAAATCTTAATGTATCATCTTTGTGTTGTACATATATAGAATGTTAATATTTTTAGTGGAGAGTACTATTGTTAATAGTTTTGTTTAATTTCTCTTTGTTAATGTGAGTATATGTTGTTTATTTTTGAGTGAATAGGTTAAATAGTTCTTAAATTATAGTATTGTTTTGTGAGTTTTATATTTAAATGATTGGGTATTTTTATTCTATTGGACTGTAATTCACTTTAGATTAAAAATCTCCTGTTGAATACATTGAGATAACTTGTTAAGAGATACGTGCAAATGAAAAAAGTCTTAAAAATTAGTCCATCTAGCAAATGAGTTTAGGGGTGGTCTGAATACCGTACCTAATATAATTTAGATATGGAACTTGCTAAATAGTGATTGATTAAGAGATTTTAATAGCCTATTCACTCAAATTTTCTCCAAGTCAATTTTTTAAGGTACTTTTACAGTGTAATATTTACGTAGCATGTTATATTCCTTCACAGACTATTTTAATATAAGTTCATGATAGTTTGGAGAATTCTTCAACTTGCAAAATAATGATAATTTGAATTTTTTTTAGCCAATTCAGTCTTTGTTTTTTCCTTTAAGTCACTGAACTATCATAGTATATTTTTAACAAAAAGGCATTTTTCTACTTTTTCCACATGATAATGAAGTTTTTAATATTAATTCTAAGTGCACACGTCAAAAATAGAAAAAAAGTAAAGTTACTTTAGAATGACTCACTACAACACTTTCTGCTGTAGATAGGATTAGTTCACCCACTTCAATTAGTAATCAAGAAAATGATCTAAGAGACTCAACTAATTACTCACGACTATATATGATTATGATTTCAGCACATAATTAATAGTATGACTTACATAATTAGTTGATTTAATAATATGATATTTCTTGCATCAACAACAAGTTCAATCAGTCAATTAATAAAGCAAAACTCAATTATAAACCGATTGAGATATATAAGCTAAACAAAATCAATATCTGTAAAAATTTAAATTTAATAGAGAGATCATGAATTCACGTGCATCATATATAGGATCGTATATCCACCCAAACATTAGGTTAAGGTGGCTCATGATGATTGGTTCTTCTTTTTGAAATAGATTGTCCTAACATTAATATTTTGTGGTTCCTTAGGTACAAAGCAAATAAGGGAGTTGTAAAAAGTAGTGCTTTAATCAAATTGACAATGAGGTATAATAGGGACACACATTTGTTGTCGTTCTATAACTATATAATATGTAATTCTGAAAATAACAATTTTATTTTGGATCTATGAAAGAGATTAAAGGGTTGAAGGTTATTGAAGAATTATAACATCTCTTATATTGGATAAGATAATATAAAAAAATGGTATAAAATTCATATTATAATTAGCTAATATAAATATTTAATAATAGAGTAAGATATGATTATATTTTCTTGCTACCATGAGAAATGTCAAATTATATACACTGCAACAAAAACAGCTTTTAGTGACAATAAATATGCATATGAACAAAAAGTGATAAAGTCTTTATGATATTAATTGTTACTGGATCCAGTGTCACGAAGACTTTAGGGATATTTATTATAAAGATTGCTAAATATCCCTAAAAATATACTTTTAGCATCAATTAAGCTATTGATATTAATTACTTGCTGCTAAAAATTATTTTTGATGTAGTGATATTTAATGAATATGCACGTTTGGCCTATTCCTAGCACTAATCACTAATGATAATAAGAGCTAATATTGTTTTTGCTCTCTTTGAATTAGGAAATTACACCTAATTACTTTGGAAATTAATGATCTTGAACTATTGATCTACTTACTTTATGGGTTAACTTTTAAGGTAAAAAATGATTATTTGTTAACTTGAAATGTTATCCATCGAATAAACAGACTCAAAAGTTAATTCAACAATCACTCATATACCTCATGTATTGCTATATCATATTGTAGAAAATTATATTCACTGTTCTTAAAAATAAGTGATTTTAAACCGTTGACCCTCACTAATTTCATAAGCAAACTGAAGTTAAAAAAAATAAATTCTTTAATTTAAAGTTCAAATCACCTACCTTAAAGTTAGATCATTCTTGTAAATGAAAAGGAGTTCACAAATTTGAAGTCCCGCCAATTCAAGAACAACAAAAAATTGTATTAGTGGTTGATTCGACTATTCACAATTCGTCTGTATTGCTTTTAAAGAAAATGACAAAAATAGTTTTGTGTTTGATAGTAGGTTGAAAATAGTCCTTTAGGTATGCATTAATAGTTTTGGTCATTTAAGTTTGTCATATTACTTTTAAATTTTGTCAAATATTATCAAATTTTGTCGGTTAGATTTGATAAAAACCACAAAAGAAAAAAGAAAAAAATGGAAATTAGCGGGAACTTGCATTTAGAGGTATAATATTTGTAGTTTCTCTGATATTCTTACTTTATTTCTAGAGTCTTGTAAAATTTTCTAGGTTTATTTTAGGCTATTTTTAAATATCTCTTAGTGTAATATTTGATGTTGCATATTTTAAAATTTGACTAGACTTTCTTGATATTTATAGTTTAATTTTTTTTTGATATAGTTCACATCAAATCTAATGTATATAGTTCATTATTTAGTAAAATATCAGAGAGAGAGACTAATAACTTGTTTGGTCGGGGAACAAATTATCTTGATATTAGTTATCCCAAGATTGTTATCTCACCTTCAATGTGCGATAAAAATAACACTACAATTTCGAGATAACAAATCTCAAAATAAGTTATCTTACAAATTTATTCCAACTAAACATGAAATAAACTCATCTTAAAACGAAGTTTACCCTTTATCTCTCGTACCAGACGAGTCCTAAAAGTGTTAATACCAAGTGTAATTTTACAAATGAGATTTGAGAAAGACGTTGATGCAATCTTAACTCTAATTTTGTGAGGATAGAGAAATTATTTTTGATTGATATAAAAATTTAACAAACTCAAAGGATCAAACCGTTAAATACATACTAAGGGACTATTTTCGTCATTTTTTCGCCGCTTCCGCGGATCAAGATCCCGGAGTCGGAGTCGGAGCCGGAGGGGAGTCGGAGTCGGAGTCGGAGTTGGGGCAGAAGTGAAAACAGCTGAATAATGGCGGAAGCTCTCTTCGAGCTGGAAGAAATTCTCATCTCCAGAAAGGTACCATTTTTAAGCACTAATATTCAAATGGACTTTCTTCTTTGCCCTTAATTTCCACTGCTACTGTGCATTAACCTTGAGGAAAATAATCCTTTTTTCCCTTTCTATTTGATTAGGTAATTTGTACTCTTTTTTTTTCCCTCTCTCGATTTTCAGAAATTAAATCAAGGTGCATTTGGTTTTCTAACTAATTTGCTTATTGATATTTATTTGTTTCTGCAATGATATATATTTGTAGGAAGCTATGACGAGTGAAGAAGCTAAACTACTTAATTCATGGAAGCAAAATGCTGTAAGAGATTTTGGCATTGGTGCTACCGGTGCTTCCATTGCCACTTGGTTAGGTACATTTCCCAAAGAATTACATTGTCAAGTAAATTATGATTGGAATGTCTTTTGTTAGTTTTACTAGTAATACTTTTAACATAAGCTTCTTTGTAGTTGAGTTTTCCTTGATAAGAGAAGAAAAAAAAAGTAGAAGGAATCAAGATGATGGTGTTTGACTGGATATAGTGTTGAGAAAAAAATAGTTTGATAGGGAAAATATCATATCAAAGGTTAAAATTGAACAGATAAATGAATTTGAGTTCTTGAAAGGGTAAAAGTTATATAGAATGATACTATTAGTGGAGTGTTGTCAAACATTTTGGATCGTCCTAATAGAATGAGTCTAGTATAGAATGGGGCAAAGGGAATATAGTAAAAAAAAAAGGGGTGGGGGGGGGGTGGGGATGTTTCATTGATGCTTTTATGTGAGTTTAACTTTGAAGAAAAAGGTCCCTCTTCTACATGTCAGTCACACTTCTTGAAATTTTTTATTAGAAGCTGAGATCATAGAGTACATATGAGTAGAAAGAGGAATTAATGCATCGGATTCGAAAGCATCGAACTTCTCTCGTTTGAAAGGATGAAAACCATTGAAATGGTATTAGCAATAATAGGAAGATTTGGCAGAAATATGTAAAATACCACCCTATAAAGATTGTTCCAGAATAAAAGGTAAATGATCAAAAAAAAAGAAGAAGGGGAAATGGTTAGAAGAGGTGCTCCAGCAGCTAGAAGAAATAGGGTTATTAGATAAGTCAGAAAACCGGCCTTAATCACTCATTTGTCTAGGTGTTGCTCTGTATTATATCTATTCTGCCTGCACAAATTATTTGTTTTCTCCTCTCCTATTATTTGCTTTTATATTTTTGACCAAACACCTAACACAGTTCTCTCAATTTGTTTCTTTGCAGTAACCAGAAGGCTGAATAACCTAGTTCGTATGAACCTGACAGCAGGTAAGCTCAATTTGCAATTTCATTATAATTTTTTCAGAAATTGACTGGGCTTGTTTTTCATGTTTTATCTTTTCTGCATATATGCCAGTCACCCTTGATACACTATCTGGTTTCGGTCCATGTATTAGTGGACTTGGTAGATAGTAATGTATTTTAAGATGCCTTTTAGTGACTCATGTTCAAGTGCTCAGAAGTTTGCTTTTACAAAAAGTAAATATTTAAAAACCTTGGTATCCGTTTAATTCCTTAAGTGGTCACTCAACTCTCAAGTGGATGAAATTACAAGTCACATATCTTTTTATTGTTCAATAAAATCACTCAGCTTACCATTATCTCTTACAAAATAACAGTGACAGAAAAGCCACTTTAGTCAACACTCTATTTGCTTCTGACCTTTATTCCTGTTTCTGCTCTTTTTCAACTATCTATGTGCTCATTCTCTACAGGCAGTGTAAAAGCTAAGAGATTAGTAATTTAAAGTAATTTTTATGTAAATTTTGTATATTTAAAGTTTCTTAAAGAATTCATGTCCAAATTTACAGTGATAATTTGATGGTGCCCCTCATCGGGAAATTCTTTCATTTGGCATGGAGGAAGTATAGGATATCAAGTTTCTGGAATTGGGTTTATTCTGGCAACATAATTTTACTACTTAATTTTTTCTGATACTAATTAGTGAGCTCGTACTTAGAAATCACTAAATAGATCACTGGCTGTTTTATTTGGCTTCTGTCAAATTTTTTATTTTGTTGTGATGAAGCTTATTTTTTCTTTCTTTGTAGTCATTGTGGTTAGGTTGAACTAAGATTATGAATTGAACAAGTTGATAGCGTGAGTGTATGATGTCATATCTAGACCATTGTTATTTTGTAAGAATAATAGTTAACTTGAAATTTTTTTTATTGGGACAATAAAAGTTAAGTTTCTTTACTAGGTAATTTTACCAACTTGAGTGACCATTTAAGAAAATGACCCCTTAACTTCAAGTGCCTAAATTAAGGATATCATTTAAAGTTCTCTGTTGCCTCACTGCCCTCGTGGGATCTTGCATTTTGAATAAAGGATGTTGATAAAATTATGCTGTAAATTGTATGCTTATGACAAATTTAAGTAGCTAGTTGAAGAGAGGTTTATAAGTCTCCTAAATAGCAATGACCCTGAATATGTAGGGAGCACTTCCACCTTAACGGGCCTTTATGTGGCGTGATTCCTGATTAGCCGCGGCCCCAAAACTGGTACTTGAGACCAGGTGGGACTATTACATGTTCCTTTACGTGCTATTCAGAGTCATTGCTATTTAGGAGACTTGCTATCTCTCTTAAGCTGCATATTACCATTCTTGTAATGATACACACTGTTCAAAATGCTTATGTGGAGCTCAAAGCTACACAAGATCAAAGTTTATACCAAAACAGAGAATATTTTGCTTTTCTTTTGGTAATTATAGTACTTTAATCTTTTGAACTTTCCTCCTTCCAGGTGTTGGTTTCTATTATGGCATTAGGAGATTTTCTAAGTGTGTGGATTCAGAAATTGAACAAATTCTCTCTCAGCATGGGACTCGTTTGCAAACTGGGTTGGCAGAAATGTAGGTTATTGACCAATGACAATCATTTTGACTTGTGCAAAATATATTAGTTGAGTTGCGACTCCTTGGGGGTCGGTTGGTTACCAGGATTAGGTCATGATCCCAGTATAAAATTTGGGATTAAATCCAATGTTTGGTTGTTGGTATTAAGCTAATACCGGTATAAACCTTATACCAAATCCTGGTATTATCTATCTTATATTGAATGTGTGATTATAATCCTTAATGCTACACAAGCTCATGTATACATGACTTAGTATGATGAAGCTTGGCACTTGTATTCTTATGCTTCATCTTAAAACAATTGCTCTACTTCTGTAGTGCAAGTTCATCTATAAATTCTCTTTTTACGTATAAAAATATTAATTGCGCTATTTCTATTTTTTGATTCTAGTAGGTTTGGCAACTTCTCCAAACTAAAAATATACCATTTATTATTTAATGGCCACAATGTTCGACCCTTTCCTGATTGTTCCCAACAAAGTATGACATCTAAATTAGGCTCAGGTTGTTTTAATAATTTGCAATAGAATTATTGATTTTCTTTTGGATATAGGTTATATTCAATGTTCAATAATTTATGAATTAGTTTTATGACTTCATCAAAGCAGTAGTCTTTTATGCTCTGTATATAGTGTATACATACTAAGTTTGTCCCTTGGGAAAAAAACCATTTGTTTCCAGACTTTCTGCAATGCATCAGAATGAGAATCTCTCCTCTTGATTTTTGTTCAACTTGAAACCTGTTTGTTATCACCGAGGGAAGCGTCATGATGAGAATTAAAGAAATAAATAGAGGAAGGAGATTATGAGGGTTGTTATATAACTGCTAAATTGAAGATAATTGCAAGACATAACAAGAATCTAGGCTTTTTTGAGATTATTTGATCTATGGTGAATTAATCCAAGTAAAAGACTTGCATAGCACTGTATTTTACTTGAATCATACTCACCCCATAAAATATTGCTTTCATGTTAATTAGACTTAAAATTGAATGTTCTGTGAGTTTGATATGGTCAAATCTTCATTTTGCAAGGTTAATCATCTGGCCTGGGTCATATTTGTCGCTCATTGTTAGTATTAGAGTGAGATATCACCTGAAAATATGGTAACTGACTGGTAGCCTAAGTGTGCTGAGAGCCACCTCAACATGTTTGAATTGCTTGGCAGATGTGTAACTGGGTTATTTGGACCAAAGGTATAGTGCTAACATTTGGCAAGGACATAATAGATCATACTGCTGCCTATTTGAAACATAACTAGTTTTTCCAGCTTTCGAGTTGCCTCATTACTTGATAACTTGGAGTTAAGAATTTAATCTTGATATGCCACTTCTTCATTTCCCAGTGCTATTTATTTAGACTTAATTGCAATATCAACTAGTGTGACTGGTTAGTAAATTTTGGTATGCCATATTATTGTTCTTCGGTTTGGTTTTGTTCTTATTACTCTAAAATGGCTTCCGCTTAAGATAAGACATGTGATCAACCTTATATAGCAAGCAATTATTCATCCTTTGCATGTGCATTAGGATACCAGATGACACTGACAGTGCATCGGATTTTAAAAGATTAGTTGAGAGCTAACTAGAATGTCAAGTAATAACGAAAAGATTCTGTTGAATTGTCCCACATTGAAGGGTGGGATGCATTTTATTTCCTTATATAGTCTTGGACAGTCCTCACCCTTTGAGTTAGCTTCTGGTGTTGAGTTAGGCTCAAGGTCCATTTCTTTAACTTGGTACCAGGCATTGAGTTTGGCTCAAGGTCCATTTCTTTAACTTGGTATCAGAGTCAGGCACACCCAATTCTTGTTTCACCCGATATTGGATCCCCATATTATCTTGTCCACGCTCCAGTTGGTAGACTTAAGCATGTGATGGTTTGATCATGTCCACATAGACATTTACATCAACTAGTCTGTAGGTGCAATACTATGGTAAATGGAAGTGGTAAAAGAGACTATTAAAATCACACAGAAGAAACTTGCAACCTCTAAGCATCCATACAGATTTAGCTAAAGATAGAATATAATAGAAGCAAGGAATTCACAGTACCAACATAGTTCAAATTAAGGTTTAGTTATTGTCACTTCAATTTGTTTGGTGTTTGCCGGACTTGTATGCAAGTGTAAGGAAGTGCAGCATTTAGAAAATCACCAACTAAGAGTGCTCCTAATTTGCTGGAAGGTCTGATTTGAGCTGAGTGGTTACAGAGACTGCGCATGCTTAAAAGATTCTTCACATTTTCGTGGTTCAGGAAAAAGATTACTTTGAGAAGTACAAACATTTTATTTACCTGATCCTATAGCTTCTTTTGCTCAAGTGTTTTGTGATAATTTCTTCTGTTTTCTTCCCCAACATTAACTATGTACTGAATGTATATTTTGACTTGATAGAATGTTGAAGAAGTATCAGCATGATTCGCATGTATTGCAACGTGTCTCCAAACATTTTTTCTGTGAAAATGTTTATTACGATGACTCAACAGACCAGCCAAAACCAAGGTGGCACTTTCGGAATTCCTTTGAGGAAGATCTTGCTTCTGCTCATATGACATATGATGATGACTCTTACAATAAGAAAATCAATTCAGTGAAAACTGATCTGAGGAAGACCAATCTACAGCGCAGGCAAATTAATGTGAGTATGCAACTACTGCCTTCAAAGTTATTTAAAATATGAATCAGAGA